>CM071576.1:25404392-25423845 GCA_036426205.1 Ascaphus truei
AGTGTCACATGGCTGGGTGTTAGATGGTTGACTGTCACATGACTGGGTGGTAGATGGTTGACTGTCACATGATTGGGTGCTAGATGGTTGACTGTCACATGACTGGGAGTTAGATGGTTGCGTGTCAAGTGACAGGGTTTTAGCAGACCAAGATTGAGTTCTTCCTAAATGAAATGATAGTGTATAGAGATTTCAAACCCTTTCCTTCCCCAATGGTGGCTCAGCCAAATACGCTATTGGAAAAATCAGGTCTTGTGGCATGGGGACCATCATGCCTAAACTAGACATAGAAACAGCATTTAGGCTACAACCCCTTGAGATAATATGCAGGGAAAAGAAGTGGAAAAAATAATAGTGCAGACCATACAAATAGTATGTGCAAACAAAAATCTCTAAATAGGTCTCACTCACAATAAATGGATAGGTAACAGACGTGTCAGAGATCCTTCTCTCTATGACTGGAGCCTTTGTATAATAGAAGCCCTCTGATATTGGTAATATTAGGTCTGTGCATCTGGTGGGCTAGATGGGTCCATAAATGCTGAGTGTACCTCCCGAGGATATGATAAACAAAGAGAGCACACAATGGTGTAGTACATAGGGGTATAATGTGGCACAAAAACACACAGGTAATGCACTCACATTTGTACAGAGATATCGGTCATTGGAGAGAGCCGTAGGTGACTCGTGGGGAGACGCCGCTGGTACAGTCACTCAGAGATTGACTGCCATTCCTGAAGAAGTGGCAACAGCTCCGAAACGCGTAGAATCTAACTAGACGGTTGGAGGACACTGTTTGGGGAATATTGACGTGAGGAGGTGCTGGCAAACGAGCTGGAGAGATCGCAGCGGTAGACAGCGTCTTCCGCCCTGACCGCCGCGTCACAGGAAGTGATGTCACCGGACATGACGCTTGCGGAAGAATCTCTGAGTGACTGTACCAGCGGCGTCTCCCCACGAAGTCACCTACGGCTCTCTCCAACGACCGATATCTCTGTACAAATGTGAGTGCATTACCTGTGTGTTTTTGTGCCACATTATACCCCTATGTGCTACACCATTGTGTGCTCTCTTTCTTTATCATATCCTCGGGAGGTACACTCAGCATTTATGGACCCATCTAGCCCACCAGATGCACAGATCTGACATTACCATTATGAGAGGGCTTCTATTATACAAGGGCTCCAGTCAGAGAGAGAAGGATCTCTGACACGTCTGTTACCTATCCATTTATTGTGAGTGAGACCTATTTAGAGACTATTGTTGCACATACTATTTGTATGGTCTGCACTATTATTTTTTCCACTTCTTTTCCCTGCATATTATCTCAAGAATTGAGCGCTCCCCCCACCTGGAAGACAATGCAAGAACTTTGGACCTGGACAGTCCTTTAAGGGTGTAGAGCTGCTGTTTATATATTTTTTCACATTTGGTGAAGGATATTTTATTCACTATATTTATTTGTATATTTTTTTTGAAGTTCATATTTATATATCACGTTTGTATCACTTTAAATTGTAATTAGTTCACTATTAGAAGCGCCCGGGACCATTTTTTTGCTACTACCCTTTGACTCTGGCATCTTTAAATACACGGGTGCCAGGTTTGAGAGGTTACATTTTGTAGTGCTTACACAGTTTCTTGCACACATTTCAGATCCTACAGGCATTGGTGTCTAGCCTATAAGGTTTCAACTTGATAACACATTATTCTGGATGATATTTTTTTAGTAAGTCTGACTGACTCCAATACATACCAATATAGTTACATAGTAGTTACATAGTAGTTACATAGTAGTTACATAGTAGATGAGGTTGAAAAAAGACATGCGTCCATCAAGTTCAACCTATGCTAAATTTAGACAACAGATACTTTATCCTATATCTATACTTACGTATTGATCCAGAGAAAGGCAAACAAAAAACCCCAGTGTCATACTGTATCATCAATGATGTCTCATAAGGGGAAAAATAAATTCCTTCCTGACTCCAAGAATTGGCAATCGGATTACTCCTTGGATCAACATCCTTCCAATGTTTACTTATTTGGTATATCCCTGTATATTCCTGTATACCTTTCCTTTCTAAAAACATGTCCAACCTTTTTTTGAACAAATCTATTGTATCTGCCATCACAGTCTCCATGGGTAATGAATTCCACATTCTAACTGCCCTTTCTGTAAAGAACCCTTTCCTTTGTTGCTGGTGAAATCTCCTTTCCTCCAACCTTAAGGGATGCCCCTGAGTTCTTTGTACTTCCCTTGGGATGAATAGTTCTTTTGAAAGCTCCTTGTACTGTTCCCGAATATATTTGTATATAGTTATCATATCCCCTCTTAGACGCCTCTTTTCTAATGTAAATAAATCTAATTTAGCTAGCCTATCCTCATAAGTTAGATTGTCCATACCCTTTATTAATTTGGTGGCTCTTCTCTGCACTCTCTCTAGTTCCATAATGTCCTTTCTAAGGAGTAGTGCCCAAAATTGTACCCATATTCAAGGTGTGGTCTTACTAATGCTTTGTAAAGGGGCATAATTATGTTTACTTCCCTTCCATCCATTGCCCCTTTAATGCAAGATAAGATCTTGTTTGCCTTTGCAGCTACTGCATGACTTTGGGCACTATTGCTAAGCCTGCAGGCTACAAGCACTACTCAATCCTTCTCCATCAACGATTCCCCCAATTTATCTTCATTTAATGTGTTAGTCGTCTGTTTATTCTTGCTGCCCAAATGCATAACCTTACATTTATCTGTATTAAACCTCATCTGCCATTTACCTGCCCACGTTTCCAGTCTCTCCAAGTCCTTCTGGAGAGAAATTACATCCTGCTCTGATTCTACTACCTTACACAATTTAGTATCATCAGCAAAGATAGAGACACTTTGCTCTCGATGCCGACCTCAAGGTCATTAATAAACAAGTTAATCAGCATATATTTATAAAAGTGATTTATTTGACAACCCATGTGTTAATTAATAAAACAACATCTTTGTGAATATCTCTTGTGATGCTAAATATTCCCATTCTTATATGTATAGAATAGCAGGCAAGCATCCCATAGAGGAAACCCCGTAGGGACAGAAACCGGTGCACAAAGAGATCTCTTTGTGTGAGACGCTGTGCACCCATTTCTGTCCCCACGGGGTTTCCTCTATGGGACGCTTGCCTGCTATTGTGATTACACCTGGGAGCACGCAAGATAGGAGACTGCTCGGTGGCTCAGGAGCTCTACTGCAATCCGGTAACGAATCATTTACGTCAAGGAGGTGGGCGAGACATCCTGACTGACCGGCTAAGAGTGGAGACGCTGAGTCGCGGAGCCCACAGGAGTACACTCGATCCCCCGGAGGAACAGTTCAGCGTGGAGGTTCACATGTGCCCTGCAGTCGGACATCATGGTGCTGTTCATTCAGCCAGTCGGTGACTGCCCCGTGGGAGGACACAGTGATTGACCTGCAGACCTGTGGAGCTTATGTGTGAATATTTATGGATCCTTTCATTCATCAAGCCGTGAGTAGACTTGACTCTCATTGAGAGCTTATACCTGATGGTCACAGATGTGATATATACTCAGTCTGTTCTCCTATCAACAAAGAGACTCATGAGGTTTTCTTTTTGAGCACCTGAACTTTGAGCAGCAATGCTCTGTGTGTTTTGTTATATGTATATAAACTTATTGTAAATCAAGTGGCTATATGGTAGAAATGGCACTGAATACATTGTTCAAGTCTGTGCCTGGTAACAGTTAACTGGGCAAAGTGTCACGGTCATATTCTGGGGGTGAGTATATGGGGCTGATGTGACCACGTAACAATATTCCCCTGAGAAAGTGGAACATATTCCCCTGAGAAAGTGGAACATCCGTGAAACGCGTAGGTTAATTCTAGGGGTGAGTATATAGGGCTGATGTGACCACGTAACAATATTCCCGAGAAAGTGGAACATCCGTGAAACGCGTAGGTTAATTCTGGGGGTGAGTATATAGGGCTGATGTGACCACGTAACAATATTCCCCTGAGAATGGAACCTCCGTGAAACGCGTGAGGTGTATTCTGGGGGGAAATGCGAGATTGTGGTGCACCCACCCTGAGAACTGTTAGGAGCGCCTCTTTTTCCCCATGTGATGCCCAGCCCACCTTGCGTCACGCGACAGGAAGAGGTTGTAGTCACTCTGTTCTCGGTCTCTTCAGCAGATCAAGGTGTGCTTGGAATGGGGTACTGAGAACAGTGTGAGTCGTGGCATACGTAACCTCAGCACCCCGAGCGGGGGAGGTGCGGGGGCGGGGGGGGGGGAGAAGTGTGGGCTGCGACTTGTTAATAGTTTGGTGGATATGGCTTGTAACGGGTTTTACTCTTGTACTTACTTTTCTCAACCATCTAAAAGTGAATGCACTGTAGTGCTGGCAGTTTGGGCGTTCTTTCGTTTTTCATATTCTCCCACAACATAGATAGAAAATCTCCCCCCAGACCTGGTAAAACTCTAAGGCAGTAAAATGGGTACAAATACGAGAAGCATCATTACAATGCATCTGATCTCAGAACGCGCTATTAGAGAGGGTCGGGGTTCCTTACAATGCATCTGATCTCAGACCACGCTATTAGAGAGGGTTGGGGCCTTACAATGCATCTGATCTCAGATGCGTATTAGAGAGGGGATTGGGTTCCTTACAATGCATCTGATATCAGACACCTATTAGAGAGGGTTGGGGGTTCCTTCCAATGCATCTGATATCAGACACACTATTAGAGAGGGTTGGGGTTCTACAATGCATCTGATCTCAGACACGCTATTAGAGAGGGTGTTGGGGTTCCTTACAATGCATCTTGATCTCAGACGCGGTATTTAGAGAGGATTGGGGTTCCTTACAATGCATCTGATCTCAGACACGCTATTAGAGAGGGTTGGGTTTTCCTTACAATCATCTGATATCAGACAGCGCTATTAGAGAGGGTTGGGGTTCCTTACAATGCATCTGATCTCAGACAACGTATAAGAGGGTGTGGGGGTTCCTTACAATGCATCTGATCTCAGACGCGCTATTAGAGAGGGTTGGGGTTCCATTACAATGCATCTGATATCAGACATGCTATTAGAGTGGAGTTGGTCCTTACAATGCATCTGATCTCAGACGCGCTATTAGAGAGGGTTGGGGTTCCTTACATGCATCTGATTCTCGACGCGCTATTAGAGAGGATTGGGGTTCCTTACAATGCATTGATCTCAGACACGCTATTAGAGAGGGTTGGGGTTCCTTCACAAGCATCTGGTCTCAGACACGCTATTAGAGAGGGTTGGGGTTCCTTACAATGCATCTGATCTCAGACGCGCTATTAGAGAGGGTTGGGGTTCCTTAGATTTCACATAGGATCCTTAACAAAAAAAGTTGGAAACCACTGGCCGCCAGGGCCCTCCTCTTCACTCTTCGATCCAATAAAAGCAATTTTATTATTAGCTCGTAAAAAATTCCGTATCGGACCAACAAACCTTCCAACTCGTCTAGTGTGGCACAATCCAAGCCGCTTTAAAAAGGGTAATGATTGCGCATACATTGTCAAGTGAAAGTGGGTGCGTCAGTGACTCAATGCAGAACGCGTCCGTCCACAAAAAAGGGCCGGGCGGGGAGGTCGGTAGTTCGGCCCGGTGCGTTGTGCTTTGTTGTTTCGATGTTCTTCCTTTGGTCAGTTTGTTTTCTCCATCTAGTGCCATAGCTTTATGGCAGTGGGAATATTTGCTTTTCTTCAATTGTTTACCCGTTTGAATCCTGCCACTTGCGCAACTTGATGTTTCGGCTTCCTGCATTAGAATTCCATTTGCAAGCAAAACCGACGAAATATGGGAGAAAATACTACTAAAACTATCGACAAAGATGATATAGTTTAGAATTAAACTGGGAGTGCCGTGCTATGGTAGAATACACGGGCAGGAGGTGGGACCCAAGTCCCAACGGATCCACTGGCGGGCGCATCCTAAGAAGCCTAGCTAGGTGGCGACTACAGAGCCTTGAAGCCATTGGACAATGGAGGAGGACTTAAGCGTGCTGCTAGAATAAATCGCATTGAAGGGTGAAGAGTCACCCGCTCCCAATCTTTTCTTGTCTTTCCCGTATATCAGTCGAAGGTGCAGATGCCGAGGACCACAAGCCGACTCTGTCCCAATTGCCAGTCATGATGGAAAACTAAGTATATTTCCATCAAACTGTGACGAAGCTGAAACCAACAGGGCGACACTCTCACAAGACAATATATAGAAAATTCGTCCCGAAATTAGTCATAAAGGGGCAAGTGCAATAACAGGCACAAGAACTCAGCTAACAGAAAATGGAGTAACAGAAGTAATAAAGAGGTTACACGCTCAACATAACATTTCCTGTTTTCCACGGGGGGAAAGAGAGGGGGAGGAAATTAGGGAAGAATAACGCTGTCCAATCTAATTGCATAATGTGTTGTATTGGTGTATAGGAGGAGTTATAGGTGAGGCGGCGTTTTATGGTGTATAGGAGAGAGTTATAGGAGCAGTTATATGGGCTAATAGGAGTTATAGGGAGTGGTTATATGGGTTATAGGAGGACTTTATAGGGAGAAGTTAGTGATGGGGTAATAGAGGAGGGTATAGGCAGCGTTCTATGGGGTAATATGAGGAGGTATAGGGAGCAGTTATATGGGGGTAAATAGGAAGAGTTAGGCTGCGTCCCGCTAGCGCTGATCTCGCTGAGTGGGGGCGGCGCTTGCGAGGTGACTTTCATATATTATATGTAGTATTGCAAGTCTCAGCTCACCGAATGCGTGCGTGCGTATGCAGCGGGCACACACCCTCACCCGGCGCTCGGCGCTTAGAGATAACAATTTTAAAACTTTCTCTGAGCACGCTCAGCTTCCCGCCGGAGGTCCCACCCCCCCCCCCCCCCAGCGCTTGCAAAAAGGTTTAAGTTTTAAGGCAGCGTTGCGTGCGAAAAAGTGTGCTCTCCAGCATGAGCGCGCTTCAGCACCAGCGGGGACAAACGCCATATAAGGAGTGGTGATATGGAATAATTGGAGGAGTTATAGGGAGCAGTAAGTAATTGGGGTTATCAGGAGGAGTTATCGGAGTGGTATTAGTGGTAGTAAATAGGAGGAGTTATAGGGAGCAGTATATTGGGGTAATGAGACAGGAGTTCTAGGGAGCTGGTTTTGGGTAATAGTAACGGTATGGAGATAATATTGGGGTAATAGGGGAGTTACATGGGGTAATAGAGGAGTTATAGGCGGAGTGGTTATATGGGGTTAATAGGAGGGAGTATAGGGAGCAGTAATATTGGGGTAATAGGAGGAGTTATAGGGAGTGGTTATATGGGGTAATAGGAGGAGTTTATAGGGAGCAGTAATATTGGGGTAATAGGGGGAGTTACATGGGGTAATAGGAGGAGTTATAGGGAGTGGTTATATGGGTAATAGGAGGAGTTATAGGGGAGCAGTAATATTGGGGTAATAGGAGGAGTTATAGGGAGTGGTTATATGGGGTAATAGGAGGAGAAGTTATAGGGAGCAGTAATATTGGGGTAATAGGAGGAGTTTACATGGGGTAATAAGAGGAGTTATGGGAGTGTTTTACATGGGGTAATAGGAGGAGTTTTAGGAGCAGTAATATTGGGGCAATAGGAGGAGTTACAGGGAGTGGTGTGTGATATGGGGTAATAGATGGAAGTTATAGGGAGCAGTAATATTGGGGTTAATAGAGGAGTTATAGGGAGTTGGCTAAATCCGGGTAAAGGAAGAGTTATAGGGGCAGCATAATATTGGGGTAATAGGAAGTACATGGGGTAATAGGAGGAGTTTAGGGAGTGGTTATATGGGTAATAGGAGGAGTTATGAGGAGCAGTAATATGGGGTGGTCATAGGAGGAGATTATAGGGATGGTTATTACTGGGGGTAATGAGGAGGAGTTATAGGGAGCAGTAATATTGGGGTAATGAGAGGAATTACGAGTGGGGTAACGTAGAGGAGTCTATAGGGAGTGGTTATATGGGGTATATGTGCGGAGTTGTACGGGTAGCAGTAAGTATTGGGGGTAATAAGGAGGAGTTTATAGGGAGTGGTTTATGGGGTAATAGGAGAATTTATAGGGAGCAGTAATATTGGGGTAAGTGAGGAGTTACATGGATAAAGGAGTTCTAGGGAGTGTTACATGTGGGTAATAGGAGGAGTTATAGGGAGCAGTAATATTGGGGTAATAGGAGGAGTTATAGGGAGTGGTTATATGGGGGTATAGGAGGGATTATAGGAGCAGTAATATTGGGGTAATAGGAGCTTACATGGGGGTACTAGGAGGAGTTATAGGGGAGTGGTTATATGGGGTAATAGGAGGAGTTATAGGGCAGCAGTAATATTGGGGGTATAGGAGGAGTTATAGGGAGTGGTTATATGGGGTAATAGGAGAAGTTATAGGGAGCAGTTAATATTGGTGGGTAATAGGAGGAGTTCATGGGGTAATAAGAGAGTTTATAGGGAGGGCGGTTACATGGGGTAATATGGAGGAGTTATAGGGAGCAGTAATATGTGGGGTAATAGGAGAGAGTTTATGAGTGAGTGGTTTATGTGGTAATAGGTAGGAGTTATAGGGAGCAGTAATATTGGGGTATAGTAAGGAGTTACATGGGGTAATCAAGGAGTTTAGGGAGTGGGTTATATGGGGTTAATTAGGAGGAGTTACTAGGGAGTAATATTGGGGTAATAGGAGGAGTTATAGGGGAGTGGTTATAGGGAATAGGAGGAGGTATAGGGAGCAGTAATATTGGGGTAATGAGGAGTACATGGGATATAAGAGGAGTTAAGGGGAGTGGTTACATGGGTTAAGAGGAGGATTATAGGGAGGGCGTATACTGTGGGGTAATAGGAGGGTTACAGTTTATAGGGAGTGGTGTATTGGGCTCATAGGAGGAGTTCTAGGGGAGCCAGTAATATTGGAGGTAATAGGAGAGTTACATGGGGTACAATAGGAGGAGTTATAGGGCGTGGTTATGATGGGGTATAGGAGGAGTTATAGGGAGCAGTATATTGGCGGTAATAGGGAGGATTTAGTAGGAATAGTGGTTATAAGGGGGTATGAGAGAAGTTATAGGAGCAGTAATATATTGGGTAATAGGAGGAGTTACATGGGGGTATAAGAGGAGTTATAGGAGTGGTTACATGGGGTAATAGGAGGATTATAGGAGCAGTAATATTGGTGTAATAGGAGGAGTTTAGGGAGTGGTATATGGGGTAATAGGAGGAGTGTTATAGGGCAGCAGTAAATATTGGGTAATAGGAAGGAGTTACATGGGTAAAGGAGGAGTTATAGGAGGCAGGTAATATTGGGGTAATAGGAGGAGGTGTATCAGGAGTGGTTATATGGGGTAATAGGGATGTTTATAGGGAGCAGTAATATTGGGTAAGGAGGAGTTACGACTGGGGTAATGGAGGTTTATAGGGGGAGTGGTTATATGGGGTAATAGGAGGAGTTATAGGGAGCAGTAATATTGGGGTAGTACGAGGAGTTAAAGGGGAGTGGTGTATATGGGTAATAGGAGGAGTTATAGGGAGCAGTAATATTGGGGAAAATAGGAGGAGGTTATAGGGAGTGGTTATATGGGGTAATAGGAGGAGTTATAGGGAGCAGTAATATTGGGGGTAAATAGGAGGAGTTATAGGGGAGCTAGTAAATTGGGGTAATAGGAGGATTATAGGGAGTGGTTATATGGGGTAATGGAGGAGTTATAGGGAACAGCTAATATTGGGGTAATAGGAGGAGTTACATGGGGTAATAGGAGGATTTAGGGAGGGGGTAATATGGGGTAATAGGAGGAGTTATAGTGAGGGGTTATATGGGGTAATAGGAGGAGTTATAGGGAGCAGTAATATTGGGGTAACAGGAGGAGTTATATGGAGCAGATATATGACACACATGTGTAATAGGGACATCCCTCTGCATCTTTTTCCTTTTGCTTAGGGCTACAAGCTCCTTCCAGTCGGAGGTGACATAATCCTCTTTGGAAAACCATTGACAAACCAGCTAAATTTAATGCAATGTAAGCAGTATAACGAGGCGCCTGCTGAGCATCACATTCTAATTCATCTGGTCGCTGCGCCGTTACCGGATCAGGTCCAGCAGAGCATCCGCGGAGCTCATGACCGGCTTCCCACTCTGCTCCATGTTCTCCTTCTGCGCAGCCCCTCCTGGGTGGATGATGGAGACCATGATAATCCCCACGATGACGGCCACGAACGTGGTCCACAGGTAGTAGGCAATGGTGAAAATGCCCAAGCGGCTCGATGTTTTAGCGTCCAGAGCAGCCAGTCCCGACATCAAACTGCGGGGTACAAAAAATGGGAACAGGTTCTGATGGGCCAAAATAAAAGTTCTACATATAAAAGAGGAGCAGCTGATTTACAAGGGCTTCCCTACCACACAGGTGCCACTAACAACTTCTAGCAGTAATCAGTAATTCTCCTTGGTCATCTAACGCAGGGGGGCTCAACTCCAGTCCTCAAGACCGCCGCAAACAGGTCAGTTTTAAAGGATATCCCAGCTTCAGCACAGGTGGCTCAATCAGTGGCTCAGTCGAGGACTGAGCTACTGATTGAGCCATTTGTGCTGACGCAGGGTCCGATTGAGCTACCTGTGCAGAACAGACCGATTGAAAATGGCAACCAGAACCGTGCTAGACTGGCAGAAGCAGAGACCGGATTGACAGCCACCTGCTGCAGAAGCAGAGACCGATTGAACCACCTGTGCAGAAGCAGAGACCGATTGAGACACCTGTGCAGAAGCAGAGACCGATTGAGCCACCTGTGCAGAAGCAGAGACCGATTGAACCACCTGTGCAGAAGCGAGACAGTTGACCCACCTGTGCAGAGCAAGCAGACCGATTGAACGCACCCTGTGCAGAAGCAACCGATTGAACCACCGTCGCGTCGCAGAGACCGATTGAACCACCTGTGCGGAAGCAGAGACCGATTGAACCACACCTGTGCAGAAGCAGAGACCGATTGAACACACCTGTGCAGAAGCAGAGACCGACTGAGCCACCTGTGCAAAGCAGAGACCGATTGAGCACTGTTGCAGAAGAGAACCCGAGACCTGTGGCCAGCGCTGGCAGAGAACGCGAGCCACTGCCGATTCTACCTTAAGATCGAAAAGGACCGACAAGCCCCCCGTTCTTAAGAGGAGGAGGAAAACCGATTTGAGACACCTGTCGAAGGCAGAGACCGATTGAGCCACCTGTGCAGAAGCAGAGACCGATTGAACCACCTGTGCAGAAGCAGAGACCGATTGAGCCACCTGTGCAGAAGCAGAGACCGATTGAACCACCTGTGCGGAAGCAGAGACCGATTGAACCACCTGTGTGTCGGAGCCGAGACCGATTGACAAACCACTGCTGTCGCGAGTGGCTCCCAAGCGACTGAGACAGATTTCAAAGCACCTGGTGCGGATGAACCACCTGTGCGGAAGCAGAGACAGATTGAACCACCTGTGCGGATGCAGAGACCGATTGAACCACCTGTGCGGATGCTTGGATATCCTTAAAACCCGACCTGCTGGGGGGGCTAGAGGACTAAAGTTGAGCCCCCCTGTCCTAATGTGATCACATTTCTGGAAGGTGCAGCAGGCACAGGGTGAGATGAGGCAGTGATATACTGCAGACACGGCGCTTTAAACATGATCTTTTATATAAAACAAAACAACAGTTTGGTTCACAAGGTTTTTATGCTGTCTGCAGTTATTCTTGACGTGTTTGTGCCTGTACCTCTGCAAACTGGGACTGTATGGGAAATCCATGACAAGCTTTATAGATTTCCCCTGAACAAGTTCCTGGGTGTTTCCAGTCTGGAAATGTAGTAACATCACTCTGTGTATGAAGGTTCGATTTAATCCCAGTGTCACGTGGGATTGGGAACAGGTCACTTTACCTACCTCTGGCTAAGGCCGCGAATATAGTGGGCGCGGGCGCTCGACGGGGCGCATGGCGTTGCGTGCGCCTGTCGGCCGAGCAATCTGTGGCCTGAGATCTACAGCGACGGGGAGGCGTGGCCCGTGACGTCACGAGGCTGGTTCGCCCTCATTGGCTGAACCGCTCACGTGAATCAGCTGGGGCACGACAAATATGAACGATTTTATCTGCTAGAAATGCCGCTGCGCTGTCGCGGTTCATCGTGGACGTGGTCGCACGCTTTACGGCCTGCCTCAGAGAGGTGCGGCCAATTATTGGCATCGGGCGCAGTATGGACGTGGCCTAAGGCTCCAGAAAACGGCAAGGTCTGAGATAAAGCCTGAAACGTGTGTACAGCGCTGTAATCACTGCCGTCATACACAGGAACATTATTATTCTGAGGTGACACGTACGTTGTTATTATTATTATTGTTAGGTGACATATGTACGTTATTATTATTACAAGGTTACTTATATGACTATATCCTGAGTACTCTTTCCCTCTCCCACGGTCACCCCTATACCCAAACTCTCCCTCACTGTTAATAATACCAGAATCTCATCAACACACCAAACCGCTGCCTAGGGGTCACCTTCTCCATTATTCCTCACACTCAAGCCCTCACTGTAACGCGTAGCTCATCACAAACGATGCGCGACCGCGGTGCTGAGGTAGGGAATTGGTTAACGCTGACTCACAGCCACGCGGGCGCGCCTAGGATGTAGAGTAGTTGTTCAAGTCAGGTCAGGGTTATAGATTTGAGATTAGTGTAAGTACTTGCCAGGTCTGGAGTGGAGAGTAGCGGATAGTTGGGGTACGTAGCCTGGTTCAGGATTGGAGAGTATCGGATCGTTGGAGTACTAGCCAAGGTCAGGACTGGAGACAGGAGAATGGTCGTTCGTAGCCGGATCAGGAGAGGAGAGGTGCGGAGTCCAAAAGACAAGCAAGGTAGGCAACAAGGAGTTAATCAGCAAGGCAAGGTCACAGGAACTGGAATGCAGCAAGGCATGGCGTCACACTAGTCTATGCTCAGCAAGGAATGAGAGCAGACTCAAGGTATATAAAGGCAGAGCCTCCAAAAGCCAGCCAGGGCGGAACCAGGAAGTAAGCACCGATAGGCTGCTGGTGCACACAGGTGTGCCCTATAATACAGCCTAATCGGGGATGGGGGCGGAACTGCTCCTTGCGCCAACCCGCGCGTGTGACAGAGGTCAGGGGGCAGAGCCTGGAGCGCGCGTCACTCCCACGCCGATTCTGAATGTCCTTAGAGCAAGAGGGGGCGGGACCATCGCGCGCCGACCCGCGCGTGTCACGGAGGTCAGGGGCGGAGCCGAGAGCGCGCGTCACTCCCACGCCATACCTGTCCATCACAAGAGCGGGGGCGGGGCTTTGGCCGAGCGTCAGCAGGGAGGCTGGCAGAACGCACCCGTCGTGCGTCAGAGCGGGGGGCGGGGTCCAAATCCATGGACGGGGAATCAGGCCGCGCAAGGTCCACGCGCGCGTGTACTGGGACCACAGGACCGCGCATCCTGCGTGTCCGTCACGGAAGGCTTGTTGGGGTGAGGAGACGGTCTGCGACCGCCAGGATGGCGAATACTCACACTCACTAAGTCCTGCTGCCTCCACCTCTGAAATATTGCTAGGATACACCCTCTTCTCACTCATGATGCAACTGAAGTCCTAATTCACTCACTCATCTGTTCCCGCCTTAACTACTGCAACCTTCTCCTAGTTAGCATTCCTTTTGTCCACCTCTCCCAACTCCAATCCATCCAAAATGCTGCTGCCAGACTCACCTACCTCACTCACCGCTCATCTTTCGCTGCTCTACTGTGCAAATCTCTACACTGGCTTCCCATAGCCTCTAGAATTACATTTAAAACCCTAGCTCTGGCTTAAAAAGCTCTCAACGATGCTGCCCCCCCCCCCCCGCTTACATCTCAGTCCTCATCCCCAAACATATACCTAAACACCTCCTGTGTTCTGCCTATGACATCCGCCTCTCCTCCTGCCTTATTACCTCGTCACGACTTGTGGAACAATGTTCTCTGGACAGACGAGTCAAAGGTAGGACTTATTGGCCTCAATGAGAAACTTTATGTTTGGCGAAAACCAAAACTGAGTTTGACTAGAAGAATCTCCCCCCAACCGTCAAGCATGCTGGTTGGAGTGTGATGGTTTGGGGCTGCTTTTCTGCCTCAGGACTTGGATGGCTTGCCCTCATTGACAAAAACTATGAATTCTGCATTTGTATCATAAGATTCTAGAGGGGAGTGTCAGAGGAAAAAATGGCACAAAGCCAAAAAGCACCGCACCACAAAACAAAATGGCAGTAAAAGAGGGTGAGCTAAAAAAAACGATTTATTGCACAAACGGATGATCACACTGACATGTTTCACTCAGGGGAACTTTATCAAGTGCAACAAGACAATGGTCCTAAACATACAAGCAGATCTACAAAAGAGAGGCTGAGAAGAAGAAATTTAGCGTTTTAGAATGGCCAAGTTAAAGTCTGCACCTAAACGTGTTGTGACACGACCTGAAGCGAGCGGTCCATGCAAAGAAGCCCTCAAATGTCACTGAGTTGAAGCAGTTCTGGAAGGAGGAATGGGCCAAAATTCCCCTAACCGATGTGAGAGACTGACCAGCAGTTACAGGAATCACTTAGTTGAAGCCATTGCTGCTCAAGGGGGAACCACCAGGTCATTTGTTTGATCAGGATATCTTTATCTATTATTAGGATTTAAGATCTAATAAAATTTTAGGTTTGAGATATATGAATACCGTTTGGAAACGAAATCAGCAGGCAGCACTCCAGGATTGAACAAACAAGTGTATTGAAAAAATAAATACAAAACCAACGTTTCGGTCCACAAATGGGACCTTTGTCAATGTGGTTCAGTTACAGGACAGAAGTGAACACATATATATACCCCTAGAATACTCGCAAATAACAATTGCTGCAAATCAAGCTGATTGCACAGCGTGATGTCAGATGCAGTGCTGACCTTGGGTAACCTCAATGTGAGCACTCAGTACAAGATGTACTTAGTAGATCAATAGGAAATATAGTGGAAGCCACTGCAGGGGGATTAAAGTTCACACAGTGGCTCCCAAGCCAAAAGTGGTGTGTGTAGGCTCCACATGTATGTGTGTGGCAGAAGCCATAGAGCTGAACTGTGGTCCCTATTCACATTGCTGCAGTGTCACTTGTGTGGCAAACAGATTTGAGATTAGTGTGTGTGCTACTGTGTGTGTGTAATGTGTGTGTATGTGTGTGGTAAGTGTTGGGTGGTGTGGTGTTGTCTGTGTGTGTTGGTGTGGGTGTGTGGTGTGTGTGTGTGTGTGTGTTTGTATATAATATATATATATATATATATATATATATATATCATAGAAACTTTGTATATCAGTATTGCGACTGAGGAAGAGAGGTGGAAACAGGAACTCTCCAACGAGTGTCCTATGACATAAATTGTTAGTCCAAATAAAAAAGGTATCACCTAATACTGAAGAACTAATTTATTCTGCAATATATATATATATGATATTAAGATGGGATATGAAAAGTGTGTGTCTACAAAATGGAGCATTGCCTTCAGAATATGCTTGTTCTGCTTTAATACATTCCCCGGAGAGATCTCCACCATCAGATTATGGAGACAAACTGAATGAGATGGAATGTGGCGTGACACCAGGTAACAGCCAGAGGCTGCCCTGTGAGGTCACTCAGGCACGCAGGTCACTGCATGTTGTTTACCTTGACACCACCAGGGGCAGAATCAGCATCTTCAGCATCCGCATCAGCAGCTCTCCAGGGAACTGGAAGTAACTAATCTCCTGTAAAACACAGAGATCCGCATCACACAGACACTGACTCCCACATCCACTGCCAGCCACGTCACTCACATCCACTGACTCCAACATCCACTGCCAGCCACGTCACTCACATCCACTGACTCCCACATAGCGGAACTGACCAGCCACGTCGCATCACACATAAACGACCCCACGATCCCTGCCAGCCACGGTACACTCACATCCCTGACTCCACATCCACTGCCGCCACTCACTCACATCCTACGTGACTCCCACATACCCTGCAGCCACGTCCGCTCAACATCCATGACTCAACTCCACTGCCAGCCACGTCACTCAACATCCACTGACTCCCCACTCCACTATCCCCACGTCACTCACACTCCACTGACTCCCACATCCACTTGCCAGCACGCACTCACCTCCACTATCTCCACATCCATGCCACCACGTCACTCACATCCACTACTGACTCCCACAATCCACTGCCAGCCACGTCCTCGTACTCACAATGCCACTCGTCACTCCACCCTGACGCCACGATCCACTGCCAGCCCCGTTCACTCAGGCGATCCACTGACTCCCACGATCACTGCCAAGCCACGTCACTAGGCACACATCCACATGACTCCACAGCAGACCACTACACCAGACGCCGCCCACCTCCACTGCCAGCCACTTCAACTCCCAATCCACTGCCAGCCAACGTCACCTCACACCACTAGACGGGGTCGCCACAGGATACCACTGCCAGCCAACATCACCACATCCACTGACTAGACATCCCACCTCCACTGCCAGCCGACATCACGCAACAATCCACACTACAACTCCCACATCCACTGTCACACCAACGTCACTCACATCCACTGACTCCCACAAATCCACGGCAAGCACATCACTCCATACCACTGCTCCCACATCCCCTGCCACCAACATCAAACAACAGCACTTGTGACACCCAAATCCACTGCCAGCCACATCACTCACATCCACTGCCAGCCACATAACTCACATCCACTGCCAGCCACATCACTCACATCCACTGCCAGCCACATCACTCACAGACACTGGCTCCCACATCCACTGACAGCCCACATCACGATCCTCCATCCCTGCAGCCACTCACTCACAGCCCATATACGATCCCCCCACATCCTCCACTGACACAAAGCCACTCAGGGGGCGGGTCAACAAGACCCTGACGCCCCACCTCCACTGCCAAATCCACTGCCAGCCACGCCACTCAACATACACACGGACGGGGGGGTCGGCGCACGCATCAACTGCAGCCAACATCACACTGGGACACAGACACTGACTCCCACATCCACTGCCCGCACACATCATCTCACAAGGAACAGACCATGCCCAGCCACATCACTGCGACAGTGGCCCTGCAGCCACATGGGGTACGCCCAAGAACACAAACTTGAACATACCCAACATCCACGGGCCAGCCACTACACACTACACCTCCAATCCACTGACTCCCACATCCACTGCCAGCCACATCCTCACAGACAACGGAACTCTCCCTAACTCCCCACATCCACTTACCAATCCACATCACTCACAATCCCATACCACTCCCATCACTCACATCGCCCACTGCCCAGCCACATCACTCACATTCCACTCATCCACATTCACACACCTCCACGCAGCCACAACGCGGCCGACGCACACACATCCACTCAGCCACATAACTCACAGCCCCTGCCAGCCATATCACTCACAGACACACTAGCATCTCAACATCTCACACTAGCCATCCAACTCACACACAGACACTGACTCTCACATCCACTGCCAGCCACATCACTCACATCCACTGCCAGCCACATCACTCACATCCACTGCCAGCCATATCACTCCAGAACGCTGACCCAATCCCACATCACACTGCCAGCCAACGTATGCAAACCACACACTGACAGTCAACCCCCATCCACTGGCCAGCACCACATACCGACAGCCGACACACACTTGACTGACCCCCCCTCCCATACATCACCCCAACTGCCAGCCACAATCACAGCCACTGACCTCCCAACCATCCACTGCAGCCACGATCACGTACAGCCATGACTTAATACCCCTCCCGGCATACCACTCCACCACATCACACACAGACACTGACTTCCCACCATCCACTGCCCCACATCACGCACACTACACTGACGATCCCGCACACATACACAACTGCCGCCACGTCCTCACAGACCGACTCCCACAGGGGTGCCACTGTCCAGCCACACAATCATAGACCTGACTCCCACATCCACTGCCCCGGGATCACGTCCTCACGGACCACTGAGGCATAAGGGGGCCTGACTACTCCCACACTCCCCCTGACTACACCATGTCACTCACACTTGACTCCCACCTCCACATCACTCACAGACAACCAAGCTCCAAACATCACCACTGTCAGTCACTTCACTCTCACATCCTGACCCCACATCCACTGCCACCCCGTCGCTAACAATCCACTGACTGGACTAAACCCCCACCCAATCCACCACGTGCCACAGCCAACGTCATCAAAGGGGAAATCCCTGACATGCCACATCCACATGCCATCCACATACCTCACCTCCATGGACATCCCCAGGGGGTACCAACCATGCCGCCGCCACGTCACTCCATCCACTTACTCCCAAAAATCCACTGCCCAGCCACATCACTCAACAAAAAGGAAAGGGGGGGGGGGGGGGATCCACATACTCCCCATCCACTGCCATCACACATCACTCACTCGCCCGTCACGACTATCCCACATCCCACTGCCAGCCACGTCACTCACATCCCCTGACTTCCCACATCCACTGCCACAAGCCACCATCACTGCGAGCAGGGGGGTCACCACTGACCTCCCACATCCAACTTACAACCAAATCCCACTCACAGACACTGACTCCCACATCCACTGCCAGCCACATCACTCACATCCACTACTCCCCACATCAGGCCTACCATCACTGTCACGACACAATCGTGATCTCCACATCCCTGCCAGCCACATCACTCACAATCCACTGCAGCCACATCACCACATCCACTGCAGCCTATCATCACATCACTGATCCCACATCATGCCAGCCCACGTCACTCACATCCACTGCTTCTCACACCCACTTCAAATCAAGGCTGCACATCCCCCTGACAGCCACTCCTCACATCCACTTCCATTCCAGCTCACTCAACAGACACTGACCCCCACATCCACTGCCAGCCACGCCTACATCCACTGCAGCACATCACCACATCCGCCAGCCCCTCACGCAATCCAACTGGCCCAGCCACATCACTCACAACACGGCCCCACATCCACTCACCACATGCACTCACATCCCTATCACAATCCCACAGATGTCTCCACACTGACCGCCCACATCACTCACAACACGACCCCACATCAGCCAGCCACCTTACTCACAGACAACTGAACTTTCCCACATCCACTGCCAGCCACGTCACTCACATCCACTGACTCCCACATCCACTGCCAGCCACGTCACTCACATCCACTGACTCCCACATCCACGTCACTCACATCCACTGACTCCAACATCCACTGCCAGCCACGTCACTCACATCCAGTGACTCCCACATCCACTGCCAGCCACGTCGCTCACATCCACTGACTCCCACATCCACTGCCAGCCACGTCACTCACATCCACT
>CM071576.1:25423962-25555393 GCA_036426205.1 Ascaphus truei
CATACACACACGTATTATACACGTATACACATATTATATATGTATATATACACACACAATGTATACACAGGGCAGCACTGCAAAGCTGAGGGTAATCCAGTCACGATCATGTCTGTCGCCTGGTCAGCAGGTGGGGGGTATTCCAGCCCTGTCCTGATTTGAGTCTCACTGATCCCTCCAGTGGCTGCTTGTGGTTTTGCAGTGACTGTACATTGGTAACTATAATTGGCACAAACTTCTTTCTCCCTGCTGAAGTGGCAGCAGTTTTTTCTTGTAGTGTGGGGTCATATTTGGGTCCTATGTCCGAAGACTTGGCACATCTATTGTGTCTATAAAGGTGACATTCTACCGAAATATCTGACAAGACCTAGGAATGGGGAGAACTCCTCTTAAAAAAATCAAGCGGTCATTGAATCGTATGTATTGTATTGTATGTCTTTATTTGTATAGCGCCATTAATGTACATAGCGCTTCACAGCAGTAATACACGGGGTAATCATATAAATAACAAATAATATAAATAACAGATCATGGGAATAAGTGCTTCAGACAAAGGTAATATTAAGGAAGAGGAGTCCCTGCTCCGAGGAGCTTACAATCTAATTGGTAGGTAGGAAGAACGTACAGAGACAGTAGGAGGGCATTTTGGTAAGTGCGTCTGCAGGGGCCCGAGCTTTATGTATCATGTATCATGTGTCTAGTAATATCTACGGTGCTACTCTTATGCTTCGTTAAGCAAGTGGGTATTAAGGTGGGTCTTAAAGGTGGATAGAGAGGGTGCTAGTCGGATATTGAGGGGAAGGGCGTTCCAGAGGTGTGGGGCAGTCTCCTCCTTCCCTTACTCAGTAGTGGGCGTGCAGCTTGAGCTCTGCTGCCAGCCTGGGTGAAATTATCGTGGATAGACAGCGTAGCCTCCAACCGGGACCGGTATGGAGGGGATAGTTTCAAGTACTGAGGTATATAGTTACATTCTCAGGAAGGGTCGATGTGGGAATGTGCCGTTTTTTTTTTTAACGACTGCCTTGTTTCTCTCATGTGCTGTAAACATTATTTAACAATTGAATATATAAAGTTATTACCCCGGTATTGTTACATTGATTTCAGTTTTTTCTTGCGCTCCTTTCTTTTATATGTTGTGCAGTTCGTTCTTCACTAGGCTTTAGATGCACCAACTCGTGTTGTCTGAGAGTTCTGAACATATTTGGTTCTACTCTCTGCGGTGGACTTCTCTATTTCAAGGGTTTCTCTCTCACTCTTCCTCTATAGGTAACTGGAGAGATTTGTGGTAGGAAGGATGAGTTCAATTCAGCAGATCTGACATCTTGATCCCTGGCAGAGAGTGATCTGGTCAGGTTATAATAAAGATTCTCGCGCTTCTTCTGTCCTCCGTCATTTGTCCCGTATGACTCCTGCGTCATTTTTCTAAGATCCTTTTCCTCCGCTCGCTTCCTTCTCTGACCGATCTGAGATGACCTCCTGTGATCCGGCAGAGAGACCTTACATATGCCTTGTCTTCTGATGACCAGTTTGTGGGGAGTTCTGAGAAGAGTTTGCTTGATAAAGGTCTCAGTGCACCAGAAAGGAAACGCTGCAAGTCAAGATAGATGACTCGAGTATTCACTGTCATGCCCCATGGGATCAGGACCCACGACCTCTGCTGCAGGGCAGCAGGTCTAGCAGGGAGCTAAAGCAGCCGATGGATAATCCGTCACGTGGACACTCCCCCCTGACTTCCTTTAAAAGCTGATCACTTCCACTTTCTGGTTGCCAGATCAATGTGCATCAAGCCTAGGCTAGCAGAGCATCTATCTGTCTTGGTTGCTCGTTGCTAGACCGTATACCTGCCTGACTACGTGTTGCTTCCTGCCTGCCCTGACCCCAACCTGATTATATTGTTATCCTGCTTGCCACATGCCCAGACCTTGGCTGCCCTTCACCAACTTTGTGGCACTCCGCCTGTCCTGACCTCCGGGCTCCGTCCAGTTTCGCCTACTCCAGCCTTCTGCTTCCGATCGTGGAGCCCACTTTCATTGGTGCCTTACACACTGTTGATTTTTTATTCCCTTTTCTTCCCAATTTAGTACGCCAACAAAAAAGATGGAGGCACACTGGTATAGTTTGCAAAGATTTGCTAAAGTTTACTTCATGCTCAAGCAGACAAAGATATAACGTTTCGGGGACACAGATAACTCGCTCCCTCAGATAACTCTGACAAAGCGCACCCACACGCGAAACGCGCTGGAGGTCTCTCACACACTCGTGTGATACCATGTTACTCATAGTTCATTAAAAGATACTTTTTTCACCATTTGAGCGCTCCAGCCTCCGTCATTTCAGTTCCCATACTGGTCCCTCACCAGACACCACTTCCTGCATCGTTCCTGGGCTGATAGCACGCGATCCACGGACCATCGTTCAACAAGTCGTGAGCAAATAATATTTACAAATTCATAGACTTGATTATATTATACGGAGTTTAACTCCAGCGGAGAGCTATCACACCGCCTACGCGGGAGCACGCATACTCCGTTCCCACAGAGCCTGCGGTCATACCGGCGGGAGCTATACATGTGTCTCTCCATTACAAAGGAGTAACATTTACTGTCTTTTGAATACAGTACATCAGCAGTCCGTTTGTGTGATATATTCCACAAAAGTTTTCATGTTGAACGTTAGATCTCAACTATCAACATATACTTTCAAATATGAATAGACATGGGCTGTTTATTGTCACACTTTGAGCATTGCTTGGGGAACACGTGTGTCCCATTTTTTCCTCCCTCCGATAATGCCATCTGTGTTATTCATTACTTTGGGAAATCTCTTCCTGTGCAACTTGAATGTGGTCCATTGTGTTGTGCTGTATCCACTGCGAAATCCCGCTCGTTCTCTAAGCCGGGCAAAGTCCAGGGTCGGTTGCAGCGGATTAGTGAGGATCTTCGTAAAAAATCTTGTGATTAGAAGTAGACTGATCTGTAGTTCTTAATGTCTTTATCTCCATTATGATGTATGAGGCCCGCTATGGCATTGCTCCACTGTTATGTCATTTCCCTATTCTTGAAGCCGCATGTAAAGAGCTTTGCACGGATTCTCTCTACTTTTTCCCCCAGCTTCTTCCAAGATTTCAGTTGCAACACCATCTTCCCCGGGAGCCTTCCGATTCGTCATGGATTTTATTGCCTTTGCCACTTCTGGAAGGACGCGTGGTATATAATTGGTGGCTTCTTCTCGCTCTGTCTACTTTCTTTTTCTTTATTGTCCTATGTTGTCTGTGAGAAGTCCTCAACTCTTTATAAGTGCACAGTCTTTAATTGTTGAGTTGTTGTCTTGTTTGAGTGCAATGATTTGCAATTACAAGTCACTGCTTTATCTTCATTAAAATGTTATCTTCAATAGTCGGCACCGTATGGTAGTTAAATTGAACAGCTCTGTACATTCAATTTTTATTCTTGTCTTGTGATTGCTTAATTTCTTGTTTCTTCGGTAACGGCTTTATCTGATCAGATGTTTTTTTTCTTTTATCCTGTTTTTTGTTAGCGATTCCTTTCGTTTTCTTTCTGTGCTTTCAACTACAATCTTACAAAATATAAGTTTCTCAAAATTGTTTGTTAGTGTCTCAATGCATTTCGAGCATGCTGAAGCAAATTTTCAGCTCTAGCTGAAATGCCCTGCTGTTATTTTTTTGATGTTCGTGATGTTGGTTATGTTTGTCGTCTTTTTAATTAACTAATTTTTTTTTTTTTTAAATCTTTGCATTAAGGTGTAATTTGCAGCGAACCAATCAGTAATCACTTCTTGTGCCAAACTGTTGTCTTCAATCACGTTTCTCTTTAGCTACGATGTATTTCCTAATTCCATTGAGTTCATTCCATTCTGCAACAGACTTCTTCATTACTTGTCGAAGGTGCAGCTGCAAATCTTGGCTGCAGTTTTGCATCTCCCCAGCATTCCTTCTCATGTGAAGGAGATAAAGAAACAGTCTGTTTTCTGCCAGACATTTAAGGTCGGAAGTGGCGTGATCAATTTGAGTCCACCCCAGCAGTAGTGTGACCTGGTACAGCCTAATTTGGGTTGTGATTGATGCCCCAGCAAGCTGTCTGATAAGAATTCAAAGTGATTTCTGGATGGTTGTAATCCTGAGGAATGCTTGTTTGTGTGCATGTGGAGAGGTAACTTATTAGGCCCGTTATATGCATGCCTGTGCGAACGCTCGTGCACGCGACGCACACTTTTCCTGTGTACAGTCCGTGCTGCTCTGAGCGACAGGCTTGGAAGGTGCGTGTGCGTGTGCGTGTGCGTGTGCGTGTGTGAGAGTGTGTGTGTATATATTACAAATTTAAAAAAAGACATGCTGTGAGAAGAAATCATTTATTAATATTGTGCAACTTCATACACACGTGAACCAAAGTGATTTGAAACGGCGCTAAAAGACCAATAATAGTGACACAAGTGAGTGAAGAATATAAACAAAGTGTATATAGTGAGTTGTAAGGCGAACCAAAAATAATTCTCAACCTTCCAGGGAATATGTACAGATTCCCTTCAAGAATATGTAGGTCCAGGGTAGGAAGGGAGCGATGGTCTCAGGAACACCCCAAGAAAAAGGAACACAAAATAATGGTGCAGTAAAATAACACAAAGTTGGTGTAATTGAAGCTTGGCTCTGTATAGATGCCTACTTACAGCAGGTCAGTGTTCAAACAGCATTGATCTACACAGCAGGTAGTGGGTCAGGACAGCAGATGAGAATTTGCCCAGCAGTGAAAGGGACTCAGACAAATGATGGTACACGATACAGTCCACAGGTAGGTATTCATGGAAAACAAGGGGAGACCATGGTATAGACCGAAAATAAAATGTATAAGTTAAAAAGACATATAGGAATCGTACTCACAATAAGTACATGGAATATGTACACATAAGGTTTTTCTTGAGGCAGTAGAGTGCCGGAACGCTAGCTGCTTCACCTCCCCGTGACTCCTGTCGGACCGCGATGGATAGCGTCTGACGTCACATCCGGTGAGGGACTGATGACTTCCGTTCAGGTAACCAGGGAAGCGGGCAGCAGGGCAACACAGCAACTTCGGCGCCTTCAGTTCAGGAGCAGCTGTACAGACTTTTGGACGGCTCTACGCGTTTCGCTGTGCTAAGACAGCTACCTCAGGAGCGAATGAGACCCCTAGTGGGTACACACCAATAAGTAGTGTGTGTAATTGGTCCAATTAATTAATCTATCAGTTTTCACACAGGTTCTCCTAATTAAAGGTACATAACTCTGTGGTCAAATGCGACGCAAGTTAATAACAGTACATAGGTAAAATAAGTTGCAAGTAATTCAGCCATGGAGGCTTATAAAAAGCATATAAATTGTCAATTTAATGACTCATGGTGGTTGGGAGAGAAGGAAAGAGAGAAGAGATTTTCAGTTAATCAAGGGAACATATTATTTAAATAACAGATTCTCCATAGACATTTTAAAGTCCATGGAATAAACATACAGCATGTCAGTACACATAAATAATGGAAAGGGATGGGAGAGGTCACAGTAGGGAGGCAGATATCAAGTGATTGAGATGTTGAAAAAGTGTGCAATGTGGTCAAATAAGGAATGGTGCTAGTTCAAAGTCAGCATTGAGACCATTCGGTATGAGAGTGTTGAGTCTGTGAATCCAGTACATTTCACGCTTGCTCAGATCAACATCTCTACATCGGCCGCTCCAATGTTGCATAACATTTTCTTCCTGAGGAAGCTGTCTTAGCACAGCGAAACGCGTAGAGCCGTCCAAAAGTCTGTACAGCTGCTCCTGAACTGAAGGCGCCGAAGTTGCTGTGTTGCCCTGCTGCCCGCTTCCCTGGTTACCTGAACGGAAGTCGTCAGTCCCTCACCGGATGTGACGTCAGACGATATCCATCGCGGTCAGACAGGAGTCACGGGGAGGTGAAGCAGCTAGCGTTCCAACTGTTCCGGCACTCTACTGCCTCAAGAAAAACCTTATGTGTACATATTCCATGTACTTATTGTGAGTACGATTCCTATATGTCTTTTTAACTTATACATTTTATTTTCGATCTATACCATGGTCTCCCCTTGTTTTCCATGAATAACTAACTACCTGTGGAATGTATCCTGTACCATCATTTGTCTGAGTCCCTTTCACTGCTGGGCAAATTCTCATCTGCTGTCCTGACCCACTACCTGCTGTGTAGATCAATGCTGTTTGAACACTGACCTGCTGTAAGTAGGCATCTATACAGGGCCAAGATTCAATAAGACCAACTTTGTGTTATTTAACTGCACCATTATTTTGTGTTCTTTTTTCTTGGGGTGTTCCTGAGACCATCGCTCCCTTCCTACCCTGGACCTACAACTTCATACACACATACATAAATACATACACACACACATACACTCACACATACACTCACACACATACATACACACATACACACACACACACACACACACACACACACACTTCCCCCCGATCCACGCTCACTGCCGTGCGCACGCAGCCCTAGCATACAATGGCTGGCTAACCACAGCCAACTATAAGTGCCGCGCGCGCACCCACTATATTACGGGCCTTATACTATTGTTCTAACTCTTTGTAGTGTTGGTATTGGAAGCCGGAGGTGTAAATGCTGCCCCTTGGTATACTGCCACGAGCACATACTTGTTTTATATTTCATTTCATTTACTGCTGAATTTTGATACTTGGTTGTTGCATGAGAATAAACTTTGAAGAAAACTTAGAAACAGCAGCAGTTGGATTGGTTCTTCAGAGTGATCCTGTTTACAACAGAATGCATACAAACTTTGCAGGAACCAATCTGATAAAACGCTAAAAATAATATAAACATACTTGGTATTAAAAAGCACCGACTGTTGAATAGAGTGGGTGATCAATAAAGTAATGGATAAAATATAGCTAAACAACGGTAACGCAGTAGAGTTGCAAATAAAAGCTGCCAAATCAATATGTACATTTAGGCCGTAGGGATGTAGAGTTTTTAATTTAAGTATCCAGAATGTTTTAGTTTGTCCAAGTTTCTTTAATCTGTAACCTACTCTACTGTCGGTGAAAACCACTTCTACACCTGTGATGGAAAGCCCTCTGGTATTATTCTGATGGGTACCGTTTAAATGCGTTGATAGTGAGTGTTCGATATCTCTATGTTCACAGAATGGAATGTGCAGTGCGCTCTTCGTTCTCCCTACATAGAGTGCCCCTGTAAGACACACCATCACATAAACAACGTAAGAACATTCACAGATGGGGAAATGTTTGATAGAGTAAACATCCCTGTAGTGTAAAACTATTTGTTCACTATCCCTATAGTCAAAACACTTGCACCCGACCATGTTCTTACACCCAGCATGGATAGTCTAATGGACTTCCTTTTATACATCACCATTGGGTGTTCGGGTTGGTGTTTATCCCTCCTTGGGATGCCCCAGTATGAACAAAGGTTTTTAAGAATAGCCCCGTTTACACCATCCATTCCCGACCACTTTTAAAGTTAGGGGCCTTCCCCTTGAGAAGCCTTTTTCATTTGCAATGACCTATTTAGGGAATCCGCTGCTACTTTGGGTTATAATTTCTTTCAATAAATGTATTCTTCATAAATGGAATTGCTCAATTAAATCAGCCTTTCTAAGGCCGTTTCTGTTCCTAACGACTCTCCCTTTCCACCGGTTTTATGCCATTCCACCACGAGACAGGCACATTAAGCCTACAATCCCAGCCAGCACAGATCACTCCTTTATTATCCTTTTTCTTCAAACCGTTTCCAGGCAACACCCAAGTATGACCGTAATGTTTGTATCTAGGCCCACTCTCACTCCCCCTTTTGGTCTTGTGCAAAGATGTTGATACCCTCATGAAAATGAAGCAATGGGGACATAATACTAGACTGGGGCGGTCTGTGTGATGTCCCTTTGCCATACTTTCTAAACAACCTGTCACAATACTCCTGTTTTATAAACGGTAAGGCTCCAAATAGACCATTAGTGCCAATACAGCATATTCATTAACTCGACAACATGGAGACCACTGCGTTCGGTTCTGGACAGGATAACGTACCTGAATTAGAGAGTGTGTAAATAAGGACTTCTAAAATGATGCATGATTTACAGTGTTAGACTTATCAGGAAAGACTAAAGGACCTTAGTATGTGCAGCTTGGAGGAGAGGAAGGAGAGGGTGATATGAGAGAAATGTTCACATGTATAAAGGGTTAATATGTGCAGCTTTGGGGGAGAGGGAGATATGAGAGGAACTTTCACATGTATAAAGGGTTAATATGTGCAGCCTGGGGGGGGAGAGGGATAGGAGAGAACCTTTCACACATATAAAGGGTTAATATGTGCAGCCTGGAGGAGAGGGGGATATGAGAGAACCTTTTCACACATATAAAGGGTTAATATGTGCAGCCTGGGGGAGATAAAGGGTTAATATGTGCAGCCTGGGGGAGAGGGGGATATGAGAGAACCTTTCACACATATAAAGGGTTAATATGTGCAGCCTGGGGGAGAGGGGGATATGAGAGAACCTTTCACATATATAAAGGGTTAATATGTGCAGCCTGGGGGAGAGGGGGATATGAGAGAACCTTTCACATATATAAAGGGTTAATATGTGCAGCCTGGGGGAGAGGGGGATATGAGAGAACCTTTCACATATATAAAGGGTTAATATGTGCAGCTTGGGTGGGAGGGGGATATGAGAGAACCTTTCACACATATAATTTGTTTCAGCAAGGTACAGGAGAGCGGCTTATTTCAGAGAAATAGAAGTGCTTAGTCATTCTCTGAAGCTGGAGGCTGGCAGGCAAAGGGGTGGTGGATTTGTGGAATAGCCACCCAACATAGGTGGTAGGGGCTAATACAGTAAGGTAATTCAAAAATGCTTGAAATTGACATACAGCTAAATCCCAAATATAAAAGGAAGTCTGGGATCACATAGGGTCTGAGGTTTTACAGGAGATAGGAAAATGGGCAGTCTGTGGGCCAAGTGGTTCTTATCTGCCCAGCGGCGGATTTCCAGATCCGCCGCCCCATGGCACTTAACTTGTGCCGCCTCCTACGCGCTGCCGCCCTCATCTTCGAAATTGCAATGTCAAATGACGCTGCGGACGTCACCAACTCAACGTCCCAAAGAGCTTACAATCTAGGATCGGCTCAGTGTGTAAAGGCACTGAGAACAATGACACTGGGAATTGAACCAGGTTCCCCTGCTTCCAGTGTCTGCGCCCTGTGACCTTGGGCATTTGCATCACTTTATCTCCCTGTGCCTCAGGCACCAAAAATATAGATTATACGGTCCTCTGAGCAGGGACTGTGTCTGTAGTAATCCTATGTGCTGCGTCCCGTGCTTTATACTGTAATTGTGACGCGCGTTGTGCCATTGGGAGAAAAGCGCTATATGAAATAGTTACGAAGTGGTAAATAGGGAGAACGTAGAGAGACAGTAGGAGGGTAAATTCTGGTAAATGCGCCTGAAAGGGGTCAAGGTAAATGTATAGTGCCAGTCAACGGAGCTCCCCATATGCTTCGTTAAAGAGGTAGGTTTTAATTTGGCGCCTTTAAGGTGCAGTGGTTAAGAAGAAAAAAAAGGGTGCTAGTCAGATATTGAGGGGAAGGACTTCCCAGAGGTGTGGGGCAGTGAGAGAGGGCTTTAGATACAAAAGGGGTAGACCGAAAACATCCTTGAGTCGGGACGGTGAGTAATGAGAAATGAGGACTGAGATGTAAGGAGGGGCAGATGAGTGTATACAGTAGCCTTAAGTGAGGAGGAGAATTTTGTGAATAATACAGGATTTGATAGGAAGCCAGGGGAGGGATTTCAGCAGGAGAGACGCTGAGATAGATTTAAGAGAGAGTAAAGTGATTCTAGCGGCAGCGTTTAGGATAGATTGAAGGGAGAGACGGGTGAGAGGCAGGAAGGCCAGACAGCAAGAGGTTACAATAGTCGAGATGGGAGAGAATGAGGGCCTGAGTCAGAGTTTTAGCAGTAGAAGGACAGGGGAAAGGGCGAATCTTTGCAATGTTACGGAGGGAAAAAACCAACAGGTTTTAGCTACATTGTTAATGTGAGGGAGGAGTCAAACGTGACCCATAGGCAGCATGCTTGTGATAGTGCTGCCAACAGTAATGTGGCAGTAGGGCCGGGCTTGGGAGGAAGTATGAGGAGCTCCGTCTTTGACATGTTAAGTTTGAGTCTGTTGAGGGCCATTCAGAAACTTTGGTCTGTACAGCAGGTGTAAGGTCAGGGGTTGAAAGGTCAATTTGTGTGTCATCAGCATAGAGGTGATATTTGAACCGCAGAGATGTGATGTCACCTAGAGAGTGTGTGAGAAGAGGTCCCAGAACAGATCCCTGGGGTACACCCACAGAGAGATCGACAGAGGAGGAGGTTTTGACAAACGAGACACAAAGTGCGATGGGAGAGGTAAGAGGAAGTCCAGGATAGAGCTCAGTTACGGATACCAAGTATATGGGGAATGTGACGAAGAGGGTGGTCCACAGTGTCCAAGGCTGTAGCAAAGTAGAGTAATATGAACAGTGTGTAATGACCTTTGTCCTTGGCAGTATGGAGGGCCTTAGTTATTTTGGTGGGGTCTGTTTCAGTGGAGTGAGCAGTGCGGTAGCCAGATTGTAGAGGATCTAGGAGAGAATAGGAGGTGAGAAAATGGAGCAAGCCAGAGAATACAAGGCGTTGAAGGAGTTTAGAGGGAGATAGGGTGATAATTAGAGACAAAGATAGGGTCAAGCTTGCTGGAGGGCTGGAGGAAAGTTAGGAAGAAGTGTGAAATGTGAGGATACAGAGGAGATGTCTTGACGAATGGAATCCACCTTGGTCTTGAAATAGTCAACAAAGTCCTCTGGTGACATGAAGGAAGAAAAACAGGTAACAGACGGCGGTCTTAGTAGAGCGTCAAATACAGAGAAGATGCGGCATGGCTTAGACTTCTGAGTGTTGATTAGCAAAATAAAGTGGGTTTGTTTAGCCAGAGAGAGGGCAGAGTTGATACATTTTTAGTGAAGGAAGTCTGCGAGAGTGTGAGATTTTCTCCAGAGGCGTTCACAGGAACTTAACATTAATTCTCTCCTGTAACCTTGACATTCCTGAAAGCTGCCAAACCCTCTGCTCAAATTGCAATGTAGATCTTTTGTTTGGCTTTCCCATGTACGTACAGAAGCATTTAATCTTCCTTCGTATCAATGAATTCCCCCCCAGTACATAAATAATACATGGCACATATACATCTACCTGATGAGTTATTAGGCCTAATAAATAAAAATACCACTTGTGAGCACATTCACATGTTTGCAACCCTGCATTTCACTATCTTGGCATACAATGCTTCCATTGCTACTAGGGATTCTGGGAAATGACATGCAAATGAGCACACCGTTTTACTCACCATACCGTATTAATGTTTAGGTATAATAAGTAATAATCAGGCTGGGTGGATGAAGGACAGGTCCTGTCTAAACTAACCTGATCATGTTCGCTACGGAAGTGCTGAGATTTTACCCTTAGTGGGACATGCCTTTGATCTTGCAGAAGTAGTAGTGATAGGGACTTAACTTCCTTTGTGTCAGTATTCTGTATGAGGATTGTCACAGTGTCACCTCCCCTTACAGTCTGCTCCTTCAGCGAGTTCCAGTGCAGTAACAAGTCCTGCATCGCTGCTATCTTTGTGTGCGACGGTGACAATAACTGCGGTGACGGCAGCGACGAGCGAGACTGCTCCCCGGTCACCTGCAGACTGGGCGAGTTCCGCTGCGGGAACAGAGCCTGCATCTCGGAGAAGTGGGTGTGCGATGGGCAGCCAGACTGTGACGACCAGTCGGACGAGTCCGAGGGGCGCTGCGGCCTGAAGAACCAGCCTCAGGCTGTGACGCTGTGCAGGGCGCAAGAGTTCAGGTGCGGCAACGGAAAGTGTGTCCACCTGAACTGGAGATGTGACGGTGACGAGGACTGCAAGGACAAGTCCGATGAGCAGGACTGCCGTGAGTAGCACCGGAAATTACACCTCGGGCAGCCACACGGGCAGTGGTGTGTGACGGCAACCGAGAACTGTGATTGGCTAATGCTGCTGTCCGATACACTGCCCCTTTCCTGGGAATGCTAAGTGCCCCACTGGGTGTACTGTATGAAGTATTTCTCTGGGTATATTAAATGGTCGGTTTCCTCTCTCCTCCCCAGCCCTTGTGACGTGCCGGCCGGATGAGTTTCAGTGTGGTGACGCGTCCTGCGTGCACGGCATGAAGCAGTGTGACGGTGTCCGTGACTGTCCTGACAGCAGTGATGAGGCCGGCTGTCTGAGTGGTAAGTTCTTGTACTGAACTAGGGGGTAGTGGATGCACAGAACAGCCTCCCAGGGGAAAGGAGGGTGAAACACATTGATGGAATTACACATGATGTGACTGGCATGGGGGGGTGTGGGGGGTAGGAGTGGCTTGGAGATAAAGGTCTCATGATTGCACCCACTCTGAGTAGTTTGTAGCTTGGTACGTGGTATTAACGCTTCACCTTTGGCTTCTCTCAAGCAGCGGAATCCATCTGTGACGGAGCCGGGAAGTTCCAGTGCAACAGCGGGGAGTGTATCCACAGCGACAGGGTGTGCGACACACACAGGGACTGCAGGGACTGGTCTGATGAGCCCCTGACAGAGTGCGGTGAGATGCTCTGTGATCCCCCCCTCCCCCTGTGTGATCTCGCCTCCTCCCCCTGTGTGATCTCGCCTCCTCCCCCTACAGAGTTACCACAACATTTAACACCATCAGTGCGGCAGAGAGTCCGGATATACGGCGCGATACGGGAGCAAGTCCGTGTAAATCTCCCCGCACTGGGTAACATTGTCTAACAGAAGAAGCCTGAGCTCCATGGGACTTCCCAACCTGAACCTCGTGGTACCGTGTGTGGCAACCAGGTCTCGGGGAAGGGGCTGAGCACCAAGAATCAATGGCCTAGCTGTGCGTTGTGATAAGTTGTGTGGATGTGTAACACACACATTGTGCACAAATAATGTTCTCTATTAGCTTTCAGGGGAAATGCCCTGAGAAAACATCCCATAGCCAGGCTCCTGCTGTTCCTGTAACAGACTCCGTGATCTGCACAAAGGACCTCGCACCTATTGCATCAAAGCGGTGGCTGCTATAGTTACATACATATTATATATGTATCAGCCGTGCATCCCAGCTATGGGTATACCGTATACGGCCCCCTATAAACCAGCTGAGAATCACAGGAGTGTGACATTGTACAGAGATCTGCCTGAGAAACAAGGAGTTACATACACAACATATTCTGCTTCATATTTTTCACACCCAGAGGCAACTAGATGTCAGGTCCTGCCCACTACCTGCTCCTCCTTTAACCCAGCCAGCAATACATAGCACAGGGGTGTGGGTGACCCATGTACTCAGGGAGCAGCTTCTAGATTTGCCGCTTTACTTTTCCACAAGTCAGGATAAACCATCAGTCCTGGCTCTAACACACAGCTCCCTGTCCCCCTGCCCTGGCTCTAACACACAGCTCCCTGCCCTGGCTCTAACACACAGCTCCCTGTCCCCCTGCCCCTGACACAGCTACCTGCCCCGGCTCTGACACACAGCTCCCTGTCCCCCTGCCCTGGCTCTAACACACAGGTCCCTGTCCCCCTTGCCCTCGCGCTTGAAACACAGCTCCGTCCCCAGCCTAGCTCTGACACCACAAGGTCCACTGTCCACCGCACCTGGCTCGACACAGGGTCCTTGTCCCTCCCTGCCTGGCTCTGAGCACACAGGTACCTGTCCCTGACCCTGGCTCGGACACACAAGGTCCTGTCCCCCTGCCCTAGCTCTGACACATTAGGTCCCGCCACCCTGCCCTGACTCTGACACAGGTATTGTCCCCTGACCTGGCTCTGGCACAAAGTAACCTGTCCCGGCCATGCCCTGGCTCGGGACCACACAGGTCCCTGTCCCCTGCCTAGCTACTGACACACAGGTCCCCGTCCCCCTCCCTGGCTCTGACACAGGTCCCTGTCCCCTGCTTGGCTGGGACCAGTGGCTCTGACACACACGTCCCTCTATCCTTTTTTCAAATGAGCAGTCTGGAAGATTTGGTTCTCAGTTTTGTCGTATCTCCAGCTCCAACAAATCATTCAACCCACTCCAGAAAGTGTATTTTGGGGTCTGTTTAATGGTCAGGAGCAGAAAGCGCTCTGATGTGAATTCATTAAGAGAAGGATCGGTCAGTGGGTGTAAGACACTGACAACATGACATGAGGAGTAATGATCAGGGGAACCTGCCTCAATTACCGCGGTTGTCAGCCTCCTTGCTGACCTTGGGTTAAGTACACATTATCTCCCTGACCATCAAGACCAAACATATAATTGTAAGCTCATTCTGGGGATATCTGTGGTTGTGGGTTTTTTTTTTTTTTAAAGGGTAATTATGACTCCCAAAAGCAACAATGCAATTCATTTATTCTTTATTCTTGTTTGAGAATTGGAACTGAGCGTCCCTGACGCTGGACCCCAGTATTTCCTAACTCCAGGGGGACAGATACGTTATCTGTTTAAGGGCCAGTAAAATGAAATGAATTGGGTGCAGGATCGCCCCTTAGGACAGTTGCAATGCCATGCGCTGATGAAATGGCCAGTTCCTATTGGCCCCATGCAAGGGAGCGTCGAAGCAATGCACCGAAGGGAGGCAAGGGGAAAACGCTGTCGCCTCTCAGGATAATGGGGTCCTGGGGGCACCCTGGTTCCAATCTGATCTCACTGCAATCTGTGCAACATTACTACAGATTACACCATTCTTTCGTGTTCTGTATTAGGGGTCTATCAATAAGTGGCAATAGGGACAACGTGTCCCCTGACAGAGAGAGGTGTATTTTTAATTTGAATGAGCGGGACATGAAAACAAGCCTTCGCCCAAAACACACTGCGGGATAATCCCACGTGGCTATACTCGCCCACTTGGACAATGCTATTCTTGGACACTGTGACCAGGTGGCTGGGGCTGAAATACTAACCGTTTCTTCCACAGGGACCTGCTGCCTTTTTTAGCGCCTTTATGGGGCTGTCTGATGGGTTTGTTACACAAAGGACACATTGGGGAAACCCCATATATAGATGATAGATTTCTCTGCCAGGAACATCCTGATTGATGAGAGGGGGGGGGGAGGAGAGAAGCGGCGATAGAGGGGGGGGTTGAGAGAGAAAGCGACAAGAGAGAGCGGGGGAAGTGAAGCGACGAGAGAGAGCGGGGGAAGTGAAGCGACGAGAGAGAGCGGGGGAAGTGAAGCGACGAGAGAGCGGGGGAAGTGAAGCGACGAGAGAGCGGGGGAAGTGAAGCGACGAGAGAGCGGGGGAAGTGAAGCGACGAGAGAGCGGGGGAAGAGAAGCAGCGAGAGAGGGGGAAGAGAAGCGGCGAGAGAGGAGCGGGAAGAGAAGCGGCGAGAGGGGGGAAGGGGAGGAGGGGGGGGGGAGCAAAGCAGCGGGAGAGGGATGGAGAGAAGCGGCGGGAGAGGGGTGGAGAGAAGTGGCGGGAGAGGGGTGGAGAGAAGCGGCGGGACAGGGGTAGAGAAGTAGCGGGACAGGGGTAGAGAAGTAGCGGGAGAGGGGAGAGAAGCAGCAGGGGGAGAGAGAAGCAGCAGGAGAGAAGCAGTGGGAGAGGGAGGGAAGAGAAGCAGCAGGGGGGGGGGAAGAGAAGCAGCGGGAGAGAAGCCCCATAAAAACAGCTCCATGTAACTCCTATTGCTCCATATTACTGCTTCCTATAACGCCTCCTATTATGTATGTGACATCTCACAACGTGCGGCAGACTGCGGCAGTGAGAAGGGCTCTCTCAGACTGCTGCTTTCCTGCTCACGCCGAATGTGCGCGCCTCTCACAATAATGACATTAATAACAGATCGCAGCGTGGTGAAAGAGAGGCCTGTGTGTCCCCGCGGGGAGTCTGCCGAATCCTATAAACATCCCAAGCACATTACTGTGGGAAGCATTACTTCCCGATTACTGCTCAGAAGTCAATCAAAGCCACATTAAGCAGAGCAGGATACCGCGAGCTGAGCCGGGGCCGCAGGTCCTGTCTGTGCACTTGTGTAGAAAGCCTCCTGTATACTGCGCATAGAGCGCATCTAATCTCATTAGCCCAGTGCCCATAGGAACCAAAGCATCATGGGATCGCACAGAAAGAGGGTCGCAGCTTTGTGCCCAAATAGGGGTGTAAACACAGTCACAGGCCTTCCTGCCCCATTCTGCAGCGGAGATCGCAGGGTGAAACCAACAACAACCCCTCAAACATTGTATGAGCGGTATATCATTCCTCACGCTCTCTCTCTCTCCAGGTTATTTCTGCTCTTCCAAACATGCGGAATATTACAGGAGCTTGTGCTCAGCTGCCCGCACACTCCAGGTCACCGTGAGATAAGGATCCAGCTCTGGTTTGGTATTCCTATTTCCTGCCCTCTTATCAGAATTGGTTTTTAAACAAGTAAGATTTAAGCAAAGGCAGGGTCACTGGGTCACACAGGGATGTGGTCAAGGGTGCTGACCTGTACAAGTACTGGGATTTTCTTGGGTCAGACTTCACTGAACAAAGAATAAGGTTTGGATGGGGGTTCTGCCGGGTACCGCATGTAGTAGGTTTCGGGCTGATACAAGAGACACCAAGCGTCCTTATTTATACGGGGAAGAAGTACAGCATGAGACCTCACCCTTCCAAATAATTACTGTCAGAGTGTCCCCTTATAAGTGTTTGTACCGATAGATGCCTACATACAGGCATACCCCGGTTTAAGGACACTCACTTTAAGTACACTCGCGAGAAAGGACATATTTTCAATAGCCCCATACCCGTGTCCATACACGCGCTTCGCGAGTACGGACACTTATTCTGCCCAACAGACCGCGGTAGTAGTGACGCGCCGATTCCCCTCGCCCAATAGGCAAATGGCAGCTCGCGCATGCGCCTGTCAGCACGTCCTGAACAGCAATACCGGCTCCCTGCCTGTACAGAAGCATCGATAAGTGGGAAAAAAGGTAGAGCTTCACGTTAAGTACATTTTCGCTTTACATACATGCTCTGGACCCATTGCGTACGTTAATGCGGGGTATATATATAGATAGATATAGATATATATATATATATATATATATATTACACACATACATAGAGTAACAAAGTGAGAGGCTGCAGTGTGTTAAGATTCCATCTGAACTGCTGTGTCGCTGAGCCAGGTTGCACTGTGACAGTCACGTGCATCTGGTTCTTCAAAATATTCATCCTTTCGGGGGCGCATGAAGGAGTGAAGATAAAGATATATTTCCATTTTTTTATTTTGCAGAAGAATCACAAGATAGCCCTGGTCACTCACATAGCAATAAATGCAAGAAAGCTCCGATAAGGACTGCAGCCCCATCCAGAGAGTACGGGGAGTAACTCGTCCCGGCTAGTCCTACCTACGAAGACGTAAGGGGACGAGTTACTCTCCTCCTTCCTTCGCTGGGGATGGATGAATATTTTAGTTAACGCCGGATCATTGCACGGCACTCTTGGCGAGAGGCCAGACGGAGGAAGACAGATGTGTCATACATACATGTGCATAGGATTCTTAGCAAGATGAAGGATTGAAAGAAAGAGCGTGGGATCACGGACGTGTCAATCTACAAATTATTCCCGTGTTTGCATATTTTATAGATATTTGTTTCTCCGTGTTTAATTATTTTGAGCGCCGGTTTCTGGGACTAAGCACGGTATAACAGGACATTGTCCTCGGAGATGAGATGACTTGGGTTTCCACGCGGTCACGGAATTAAATGTCACTGATCAGATTTCAGGCAGGCAGCAGATTACAGGATCATCCTGTATCCATCCCACGCTATAAACAGGTCCATGAGAAGGCACTGAGCCCTCCCCTAATCTCAGGCCACGTGATGACAGTATTAAGGCAGAGCATCACGGTGGGATGGAGCAGGAGGTGGCATTGGATGCTCACAACGGATGTAAGGAGCGGTCAGTGATGTTTCTGACACCTGGTGCGGACTGTCAGATACGCGCAGGACCGGACAATTTCCTTGCAGAATGTCACACAGGAAACTCTCCCTACAGTCAATCTCTCCAATCACTAGCTGAAGATAAAGGGAGTATTTAGGCAAGGTACCCTGTTACTCATGCAGGATGATTCCCCCCCCCCCCCTCTCACCATCTGTGCAAGACTTACAGAAAGCCCAAAGCCCCTCGTTATGTACACACATGAAGATAAGAGGGGACAGTATCGTGACACTGCAGGAGGCTGGCAGAGAGCGTGCTCAACACAAAGACCGTGCATCTCGCATGAACCCCCCGCCCCCCCCCATCTCGCACACCACTCCCTCCAACTGCAACGCGCACACCACTTCCTCTGTATCTCACTCCCCCACCTCCTGCATCATGAACGCCACCCCCTCTGCATCACGCACGCCACCCCCTCTGTATCTCAACCCCCCCCTGCATCACGCACGGCACCCCCTCTGTATCTCACCCCCACCCCCTGCATCACGGCCACGCTCCCCTACTGTATCTCACCCCCACCCCCTGCATCACGGGGAACGCCACCCCCTCTGTATCTCAACCCCCCCCCGAATCACACACGGCACCCCCTCTGTATCTCAACCCGCCCCCCGCATCTCGCATGAACCCCCTTTCTATCTCACTCCTGCCCCCCACCCCTGCATCACGCACGCCACCCCCTCTGTATCTCACCCCCACACATGAACACGCACGCCACCCCTCTGTATCTCACCCCCTCCCCCACCCCCTGCATCACATCACCCCCCCACCCTGCATCACGCACGCCACCCCACCCCCCTGCATCACTCACCCCCCCCACCTCTGCATCACGCACGCCACCCCTCTGTTATCTCAACCCCCCTCTGCATCACGCACGCCACCCCTTGTATCACCCCACCCCCGTGCATCACGCACGCCTCCCCCTATTGTATCTACACCCCCCACCCCCTGCATCACGCACGCCACCCCCTCTGTATCTCACCCCAACCCCACTCCCCCCTGCATTTCCCCCCTTCTCCCTTGCAGGTTTCATTTCATACAGGTAAGGATGACAGGGATTACAAAACCATGGACCCAGCATTTCTCACACAGCGGATATCTCTGCAGCAGGAGGCAGGTCACACAGAGCGGGCCCCAATGCAACCCAGCGGGCCCCAATGCAACCCAGCGGGCCACGCGCCGCCCACGGTCACTTCTCCCTACAAATCCTGCTCCATCTCTCTGCTGCCTTCGATGTTATTGATCTCCCTCTCCCATCGCACATTTTCTGTCGGGGCACTTATAATTCGCTGTGGTTAGTCAGCCTTTCTATAATGGTGCCGCGCGTGCGCACACGGCAGTGAGCGTGGAGCCGGCCGACGGGGGAAGACAGGGAAAAAAAGATTTTGCACCGCTACCACCGCTGAAGTGTGTGTGTGTGTGTGTGTGTGTGTGTGTGTGGCTGTGTGGGGGTACTCCCCCCCCACCCTGCATCACGCACGCCACCCCCTCTGTATCTCCACCCCCACACCCGCATCCGCAGCCACCCCTCTGTATTCTACCCCCTCACCCACCCCCTGCATCACTCACCCCCCCACCCCTGCATCACGCCGCCACCCCACCCCACCTGCATCACTCACCCCCCCACCCTGCATCACAGCACGCCACCCACCTCTGTATCTAACCCCCCTCTGCATCACGCACGCCACCCCCTCTGTATTCACCCCCACGCCCCCTTGCATCACCGCACGGCCTCCCCCTATGTATCCACCCCCCACCCCCTCATCACCGCACGCACCCCCTCTGTATCTCACCCCAACCCCAATCCCCCTGATTTCCCCCCTTCTCCCTGCAGGTTTCATTTCATACAGGTAAGGATGACAGGGATTACAAAAACCATGGACCCAGCATTTCTCACACAGCGGATATCTCTGCGCAGGAGGCAGGTCCACAGAGCGGGCCCCAATGCAACCCAGCGGGCCCCAATGCAAACCAGCGGCCACGCGCGCCCAACGGTCACGTTCTCCCTACAAATCCTGCATCCATCTCTCTGCTGCCTCGATGTATTGATCTCCCTCTCCCATCGCAACATTTTCTGTCGGGGCACTTTAATTCGCTTGTGTGTAGTCAGCCTTTCTATAATGGTGCGCGCGTGCGACACGCAGTGAGGCGTAGGCGCCGGCCGACGGGGGGAAGACAGGAAAAAAAGATTTTGAAACACGATACCACATGAAGTGAAGTGGTGTGTGTGTGTGTTGTGTGTGTGTGTGTGTGTGTGTGTGTGTGTGTGTGTGTGTGTGTGTGTGTGTGTGTGGTGTGTGTGGTTTGTGTAAAGTGTCAAAATTGAATAAACAAAATATTTTTTATTGTGCAACATGTTTTTTTTAATTTAAAAAATATTATTTAATACATTAACTCACAATACACGCACACACTTTTACTCCTGTCTCTCACCTTTGCTCTACGCACACCTACACAACTATAGGACAAGCCTAACTCAGAGCTCTGTTCTTGGACCTCTCCTCTTATCTACACACTATCACTTGGTGACTTCATCAACTCTTCTGGCCTTAGAGAAGATCTCGTATGCAGACGATATGCAGATATATCTTTCCACCCCTAATCTCACAGCTACTATCCAGTTCCAAATCTCAGATTGCCCCCTGGCTATATCCTTGGACTGTCACAGCTCTGGCATAATACAAAATGTTCAACAAGAGCACAGAGCTGGGGTGTGACAGCGCCCGCCTCATCTTTAACATTGGTTACGGCAACAAGCTGTTATTGTGCCACCAAGACAGGCCGTTATCGTGTCACTGACACAGCCCGTCACGGTGCCACCGGTGTATTGCAATTACACGCTCCCAAATAACGTCCCTTTGGAGCACCGGAGAATAAAATCATGCTTTCACCCTGATCTCACCACGAGCCGTGAATAATCCCACAAAACGTCCCTCGTACGGTACTGCTTAATTACAGATCATGCGTCTTACAGCAGCGCCAATCCCAACAACATGACTATCTCAGGGACGGAAACAAAAATGACCCTCTGGAATAAAACTCACGCTTCTCTGCCCCCTGCCCACCCGCGGGACAATTCTGCACATAAAAGGAACCTTGTTAGTTGATATAGAGCTGGACACAGAGGCGCCAGCTGAAGAATACACACTGGTCACAATGTGAGCAGTAAACATAGCTCAGCGAAGTGAACCCAACCAATATGCTCTGTGATTAGCAAGGATGTCACTCACTTCAGGTCCCTTCCTGTGTCACTTTATAACTGAAAACTCTCCAGCTATAACACTGCTCCCTCAGCAACAACCCTGCCCCCCTCACCCCTGCTACAACCCTGCCCCCCTCACCCCTGCTACAATCCTGCCCCCCTCACCCAACATCCCTGCCCTCTTTAACCCCATGAGTTCTCGAGAGGTCTGCGATGCAAAGCAATATTAGATGCAAAGCAATGTGGTACAGGCCACTGAAGGGGTTAACCGAGGTGCAGTCAAGAAGCTCAAACTTATCTGAATTCCATTAGAAGTGGTGATTTCCCTTTATCCTCTGGACATGTCTGGGCAGGTCCTAAAATCTCACCAATTACAGAAAAAATGTGTGGAAAAATGTTCAGCCCAGAAACCAGCGCGGTGTCACCTAGCCCTGCAGCATCCCCAAAAACTAGCGCAGTGTCACCCAGTGCCGCAGCGCACCCAAAAATCAGCAGGGTGTCCCCTAGCGCCGCAAAATCCCCAAAAAACAGCACGTGTACCCCAGTGTCCCCAAAAAGCAGCATGGTGTCCACAAAAACCAGTACGTATCCCCCAGCGTCCCCAAAAACCAGTACAGTGTCCCCCCAGCATCCCCAAAAACTAGCGTGGTGTCCCCACCCCCCAAAAAAAACCATTGCAGCATCTCCCAGCCCCCCAAAGAAACAGCGCAGTGTCTCTCAGCTCCTCCAAAAACTAGTGCAGCATCTCAGCCCCCCCAAAAACAGTGTGTCCCAGCCCCCAAAAAACCAGCATGGTGTCCCCCCAGCGCCCCAAAAAAATAGTGCACCTTCCCCACATACCCAAAAATCAGCATGATGTCCCCAAGAGTCCCCAAAACCAGCACAGTGCCCAACCCAGCAACCCAAAAAACCAGCAATGGTATTCCACCAGCAACCCCAAAAAACAAGCGATGTGTCCCCAAAACAAAAAACCAGCACAGCGTCCCCAAAAACCAACACTGTGTCCCCCAGCATCCCAAAAAACCAGCGCGTGTCCCCAAGCGTCCCCAAAAACCAGCACAGTGCCCCCCAACAACCCCAAAAACCAGCACTGTGTCCCCCAGCATCCCAAAAAACCAGCGCATGTCCCCAAGCGTCCCCAAAAACCAGCACGGTGTCCCCCCAGCGTCCCCAAAAACCAGCACGTGTCCCCCAGCATCCCCAAAAACCAGCACAGCATCCCATAGCATAGCAGCACCCCCAAAAAACAGTGGTGGCGAGCAATGTGCCAAGTGTGGCTTTTTAGTTCTCGGATATATTAATGCACACGTTGTCACCTCTGGTAGGACCGTCCCCGGCAGAGAAGAACCAACCCAGCCAGTCACTGGAATTACAGAGCTACACGCCCGTATCCAACTCCCTGCTTCTCACCTCTAAGAGGCGCAAGGTCACCGCACGAGCTCCCACCAGTATGTACAATCACGCCGGATACAGGACGTCCCCCACACAGCAGTAGCACCGCCCCTGCGCTCAGTCTCGCGCAGCCAGATACAGATTACAGCAGCGACCCACAAACCCACGATCGGCCCGTGTGCCTTCTCTCATCACATTAAATTCCTGGCTTTCTAATATAAAGAGCTAATTATGCCCTCCGACACTTCCATATAAACTCCATGGTGCATTGACGTGTTTCATACCAACACGCTGTGTGAGCAGCTTCCCACAAACACCCAGAATCTCAACATTTCTGCTGCCAAGATTTTAAATACCAAGATTTCCTGTTGACTGGAGGGATTTGTAATAATATTATTTTTTGTTCATCAAAACTGCCAGATTTATTTGCTGCAATTATTTTATTCTACACACAGAATCCCAGCAAGCTCAAGAAACCACAAAACATACATATATATATATACACATACACATACACATACACATACACATACACATACACATACACATACACATACACATACACATACACATACACATACACATACACATACACATACACATACACATACACATACACATACACATACACATACACATATCACTATATATATAAACCCTGTCTTCCCATAAGAGAAGGCACAAAAAGCAAAACACTCAGATAAAGCAAAAAGGACATGTATTAGCAGTACAAAACACACAACTGGCTGCGCTTTTGTATATATTATATTATATATTATATATCTATAGATATATTATATATATATTATATATATATATTATACACACACATAGCAATGGAAATATATGTATGCTCATTTGCATGTCTTGAGCAGGTCTGCAACCCCGCCTTTACACCATTAGCACCCCACACAGCACTTCCCCTGCAGAAAAGGATATTTGGGAAATGCATGCAAATGAGCACACAGTGCCACTTTTGATCAAAACCATTTTAACATGGTTCCCTATAGGCTTAAGTCTTGCTCTTGCACAGCTTTGTGTGGTGTGTATATTATATATATTATATATATCTAAGATATATATCTATATATAATATATATATCATATTATAGTTCACATTATATTATACAACATACCTACCATCCATATCTACTTACTGTATGGTCAAAAAGGAGATCTACTGAACGTGGCCAAATGGTTACTTGACCACGCTCAGTAGCTCTCCTTTTTTTACCCTTACTGTATATACATATATATATTATGTGGTATGTTTTTGGGTTTCTTGAGCTTGCTGGGATTCTGTGTGTTTATTAACTTTTTTTCCAGCTGGTCTCAGCTGTTTTGAGATTAGTGTCCCCTTCCCCCCAGGGTTTAAGCTCACCCCTCCCCACTTTCCAAGTTAGCAGGTCTTTTTCATGTTGCTGGGTTTGGACAGATCCAAAGTGATCATTCTCCCTCCAAATATACGGTAAATGAGAATTTTAATCAGGTAGTGCTAGGACTTGCTAATGGTTATGCTTTGATGTGGCTTGCAGGCTTATAACGCTTTGGCCAACGGGTTTAACTAAATGACCCTTTTTCCAAGAGAATATACAGGTATTTCACTGTGTATTTTTGTCATATTGGATGTAGCATTGGGCATTTCTGTCTTTTGTTGTAATTATTTTATTCTGCCAGAGTTTAAACCTTGTACTCGGCACAAAATAAGCACGTGTCAAATACAGGGGATTCAGCATGAGAAATAACAAAGTATCACCACCAAAGGGTGTACAGGGACTAAATATCCCACTCATTGCATTGACAAAACAGCTCTGCAAAGCAGGAGTAATTCTTATCTTTATACTAGTCGGAAACCAGAGGGCTGAGCAAACCGTCCTGCTCAGTATAGTGTGCGTCTGCGACAAGTGCACACATCATAGGAATCAAATAAAGTAATACTTCACCCAAACCCACGGATCAGAGTAGTAGGATTATTTTAGGTCCGAAACGTTGAATTGTTGTGCAATACAATTTAATGTATTCACTGATCCGTGGGAGTGGGTGAAGCAGGCCTGCATTATCCCATGGGTACAGTGTCCGGGGCCTATGAAAAAGTTTTAGGCAATCTCAGATGACTCAAAAACTAGAAGAAAACTGATAAAAAAATCAACTTTAATAATTTGCTTTAATTTAATTACTTTACAAAACCTTTTTATTATAATACTGCATACACATATTTAACCCAAAATGCCACGGTTACGGGAGCTTCCTGCCCGCTGAGTATCTTCCACACAAATTAATCAAGCAAATACACAGGGATACCTCATTCTTAAGCTGGGATAATGGTCTCTGCGCGGTCCCGTGTGTGAACGAGCGCGGCCCCGTGTGTGAACGAGCGCGCCCCCGCTCGCACTCCTGCAGCCCAAGCGATGTGAACTTGGTTGCTGGAGATTGTAGATGCGTTGCGGGGATGTGACGGACGCGTCACCAAGCTGGTTTCACCGTCATTGGCTGAACCAGCTCACGTGCGCTGACATCACGCAGCAGCAGCCGCCTCAAAACACAGATTTTTATTGTATCCCGGGAACGCTGCCGCTTCAACTCGCTACTTTGCCAGCAGTTGCGCAGGCAGTGGGGTAGCACCCATAACAAAGAGCAGTTGCCGGGCTCGCAGCAACGCCGGCACCATAATCCCAACCTAAGTCTGCTACGCAAAATCCGACCAATGGGTGTTTAGTAAAAAGTCCGGTGTAGGACTGGTATAAATGTAGCCCTGAACCTTCCATAATATATTTATACGCTCTCGCCAATAAAAGTATTCTCCCTTTCCATCAAACTACCATTTACATTTCCCTTCTTAAACTCGCACGCTGACTGTTTAACTTCTAACCATTTCACCATCACTGGAAGGCGACTGACTCAGAGATCAGGTGGTTCCCAAATGTAAGGTATCTGAGCATGCCACGTCCGTACTGTAGCAGCCCACGTTTACTGCCACCTTTCCAATTACGATGTGAACACAAAAGAAAAGCACAAGAGATATACTCGTATAGATAAAATAAAAAGGCATATCCTGCAGGGGAAGCTGCTATCGGTCCCCAGTCTCCTCCTCCGACCAACAGGGACGTCAAAGTTACCGAGGCACAGACACCCTCTGGGAAATTCTTAACCTGTGCTCCGATAGAATGGTGTAATAAACAGGTGATACTATCCAACCGTATCAGGCCTTATGGAACAATCTCCGGTGTCTGCATGATATCGGTGATGGGATCCGAGAAGGTTATATATCTGTGATTGCAATATGAGGAAGGCCAGCTGCAGTGAGGCAGACACGCAGCCTGGACTGGGAGGGATTACTGTCTCAGTACAATCAACGTTCAATTCTCCCTACCCTTGCTATAAAGTAAGGGACCATTACTGTGATTGCCGGTGCAGGTCTTGGAGACGGCTCAGATCCCATCACTGCCATCATACAGACACTGGAGATTTGAACATCGTTCCATAAGGATTGATACGATTGGATAGTGTGGATAGTAGAACCTTCATATTACACTGTTATATCGGAGCACGTCTTAAGAATTTCCCCAATGATGTTTGTGCCTCTAACGTCTACATTTTTTTTTTGTTTCAATTTTTTTATTGTTTTTGAAAGAATGACATTTTATAACAAGTTTTAACGAACATCTGCTACAACTTCAAACTTTACAGCAAAATGAAATAATAAACATTACAATACAACGTAAATCGAAATTTGTTGTCTTCATTTCTTACATATTTTAGTTTTTGACCGTTGTGTTTTACGGATCTTTTCTTATTTTATCTTCATTTTTTACCGCATATTGGGAAAACAGTCGCTTCCAGTCATGTCTCTCTCAGAGAGAATCAAGGATAGTAGAGAGAGAAGTAGGAAGGAAGAGGGTGGGGGAAGAAGAAAGAGGAGGCCAGGGTGGGTGGGGTGGTGATGTCTTTTTGTCTCTGGATTTATGTGCCCCATTTATTCCTTTGCTAATTGTCTGGCCATACCGACCAAACCTTGTGGAATTTATCCACCTTTTGACCCAATTGCGCTGAGAGGAGTTCCATTAGTCTTATATCTCTAATTCGTCTCAGTACTGTCTGCCTGGAAGGGGCGTTTATCTTTTTCCATGCTGCGGCAATCGAGCATCTGGCCGCTGTTAGGACGTGGCTTATCATTTTCTTCTCGTGGGATTGTAGGACCTCTATTGGTTTAGACAGCACCAGGATCAGTGGTTCAACCTCTATCTCCACCCCCAGGAGTTCTCATATCATTGTTTGTATCATGATCCAGAACCCCTGAATTTTAGGGCACTCCCACCAGATTTCCAGATTTAAGCCATATCTCCTATTTGCCCGCATCCTCTCCAGCACAAATCTGAGGATCCGGGGAAAATCTGGCTCGGCCTACTCGGGGTTAAGTACCAATGGAAAATAATTTTATATATATTTTCTTTTATTGTGGTACAAATTGACGTTTCAGAAGCTGCTTCCCAAATATCCTCCCAGTCATCTCTATCTATTTCTAGATTTAAATCTGCTGCCCATTTTAGCATATAGCTGTGGTTAGATTGAGTAGCTTTAATCGCCAGTCCCAGATAAACCTCCGAAATCAGTCCTTTGCAGTAGTAGCCTCTTCTGCATATTTTCTCAAATCTTGTTAGAGGCGAAAAAGTTGAACCTTTTGTAATTGTTTGTAAATAGTGGCGGATTTGTAAGAAGCTAAAAACTGGGAGATTAGTGATTTGATATTTCTTCTGAATCTCATGAAATGGAAGAATCTTGCCTTTAGCTACAAAATCATCGGCTATTACCATATTTAGCTCTTTGTATCTCTCAAGACCCTTCAGAATACAGCCTGGGGGAAACTCTGGATTATTGAGTAAAGGGGTCAATAGTGAGGGAAGAGGAGATGCTAACTCATACTTCCTCTTGTTTCTAGACCATAGCTTCCATGTACATCTCATTGCTCCCAGTTTTAATTTTTCTGCGAAGATCTCCCCCCCCCCTCTCGGTCCACAACGCGGCCGGGAGGGAGAGGGGGCCTGCATAGGTAGACTCAATCCCTAGCCAGCAGCACATAGCTGGATCATTGTTCCACATTATGATTTGCTTTAGGTGGGCCGCCAGATAGTATTTAATGATATAACGTCTACATTTTCAATGATACGTAGCGTGGCACGGTTGCCACCACATTTCCAATGACACATGTAGCATGCCACGTCTGCAGCCACATTGCCAATTACACATGTAGCATGCCACGTCTGCAGCCACATTTCCAATTACACATGTAGCATGCCACGTCTGCAGCCACATTTCCAATTACACATGTAGCGTGGCACATCTACAGCCACATTGCCAAATCGACACACACACCAAAATCAGTCCAACAGATGGCGCTTGTAAGGAATGCGGGTGGATTACTCATCAAAGGTTGTAAAAAGAAATCTAGATAAGCAGCTAGATTACACGTTATAGAGAACGGATACATAAAATCATCGGGTGACCTGGAGGACGTCCAACTGCAAACTTCCTCATCCATCCACCATATGGTTATCCACACCCACGCATGACATGAAAGCGCCCATTTCCCTGTTACTGCCACCAGACTGCATGTTCCTCTGTCCCATGCACGGATCACAACGATTTTATAGGAATTTCCCATTTAAATCTATAGCAAAACCCTCGGAATCCCCGATATCCACGAATCCCCCGAGTGCAGCTCACAAACGTCACCGCAGCAGTGTTACTAATTACTGTGACACCCGGAGTCAGCCACGGAGTCCGAGAGAGCAGGAAGTAAGAGACCGCGGGACGACTGCATCCGGTATTATCTGGGACGCGCAGAATACGCAGTGTTTTTACAACAAGTCAACCGGCAGCAAATCCCACTGAAAATCATCAGAGTGGAAGATAACGCTGCACAGTGGACATTTTTATACAAACAGGACAGGATCCACACGCGGAGCGTCCTCTCAAGTGGGAGGATAAGCAGTCGCGTGGGAACAGGACTGGTCTTTGAAGTCCCAGTGTGAGCTCCTCGTGACTGTGATCAAGTCATTTTATCTCCATGAGCCTCAGGCAGACAGACACGTAAAACAGTCTACCAAACACAGTGATGTGGGCACTGTCTTCATAAGCATAGAATCCAAGTCTATACTAACCTCTACCAGGAAACTACTCCACACATCCACTACCCCTTTAGTTAAGGATTTCATCACGTTTCCTCTTAGCCACCCACCCTTGTGTCCATTCTCTGGATAAGGCTCCCTGCTCGCACCTTGTTTTTAGGTCTCGCTTCGGACCTGGTTTCCCCACCGTCTCTATCTGCAGCTCAACTCTGACCTGTGGTGACCGGGGGCCTCAGTATGGACAAATATCCCTAAATCACAAATATTTATATGTAAAATATTTTTTTTTTTTAATCATTTGTATATCCCACCTCCAATCCCCTGGGGAGCCCCGGGATATATCCCCCCTCCAATCCCCCGGGATATATCCCCCCTCCAATCCCCCGGGATATATCCCCCTTCCAATCCCCTGGGGAGCCCCGGGATATATCCCACCTCCAATCCCCTGGGGAGCCCGGGATATATCCCCCCTCCAATCCCCTGGGGAGCCCCGGGATATATCCCACACCTCAATCCCTGGGGAGCGCGACGATATATCCAACTCCAGCCTGGGAGCCCATATCCACCCATCCTGGGGACTCCGGGTATATCCCCGCCTTCATCCCTGGGGAGCACCCGGATATATCCCCCCTCCAATCCCTGGGGAGCAACCCGGGATATATCCCCCCCGGACTATATCCCACCTCACAACCCCTGGGGCCCGGATCATATCACCTACCTAATCCCGGGATATCCCCCCTCCAATCGCATGGGGAGCCCCGGTAATCCCACCTACAATCCCTGGGGAGCCCGCGTGATATATCCCACCCCTACATCCCTGGGGAGCCGGGATATTCTCCACCTCCATCCTGGGAGACCAAAGAACAGAACAACATTTTTATACGCACCGATATTAATGTCAGACATAGTATTACACATCACAGCATGAAGCACGAGGAGGGTCGGGTTCACCCCCACCCCACCAGCACAGCACCGCACCACCCCCACAGCCACACGTACCCCCCCCCCCACAGCACCACACGCAACCCCCACCCCACCAGCCCACACATCCCCCACCCACAGCACACGCTCCCCCACCACAAGCCCACACACTGTGTGTGCCTTAGCCAATGTCAGAGGGGCCGTCCCACCACATGTCGGTTTAACTCCTTCATAGGGCCTTATCACAGTCTGCAGCCTCACTGGCACCAATTCCCCGGGCCATCTCTCTCTCCCCCCTCCCCCATTCTGCACTCACATCCCCTCCCCTCTGACTCCACAAGTGAAATATACGATTCTTCTGCAGGTTCTCTGCTAGCTGTGCCTCTGATAGCAACTGAGGACAGTGGTGTCAGTGGACCTGTGCGGTGGTGGGATCAGGTGAGCACACGGCATCACCAGCAGGTCATTACCAATCCTGTCACGACGTTTATACTTGCCTGCATCCTGCGTTTTGTCTAACAGTTTTATAAGATCGAGGAAGGGGAGAATAGAGCCGGCAACCCATTCAAAGCCAGTACTGCCATCAGAAAATCAGACATTTTGTATAACATGTATATATATACACACACACACACACACACACAAACACACCTTATATCAAACATATACATATAAGCAGGTTGAAATCAAAATACAAATTACCTTACGCCACACAAAAAAATTATCGCCCCCTAGTACCAAACTTGTCTGGCTTGGGCCAATATTACTCGCGCGGGTGTTGTAATAATCGCCACGCGCCCGGAGAGCAAATGTCTAGGTTTGTCGAACAACTGCACTAATACCTACCATACATACCATACATACATAGAATATATACCACCAACACACCACACAAATATAACACACACACATAATAAGTACTCATAATAAAATTATATATGTGTAACAGTTGTCACAAACCTTCTGACACACCCCAGACATACACTGACACCACGACACACCACTGAACACGCTGACACACTGACAACGTCCTACGACCACACTGACACACTGAACACAATCGTGAAAACACTGACACACTGCACACTGACACACACCCCAGCGCTCCCCTCATCCACATGCCCAGTGCCCCACCCCCTCCACTCCAGGCTCCCCATCATCACAACCCCCACATCAACACGCCTGGCACCCCCACGCCCAGCACCCCCTCCACATACCCCAGCTCTCCCTCACTGAGACACCTGGCACCCCCACTTCAAGCGACCCGGCTCTCCTTCATTCACACGCCCTGCGCCCCCTCTCCCCACCCAACCCAGGCTCGCCTCATTCAAAACGGCCCAGCGCCCCCTCTCCCTCATTCACACGCCCGGGGCCCCCCTCCACATGCCCCAGCTTTTCCTCATTCATAGGCCTGGCACCCCCTCTCCCCACACCCCAGCCCTCCCTCATTCACACGCCCGGGGCCCCCCTCCACATGCCCCCAGCTACTCCTTCATTCACCCCTCCCCCCCCAAGTGCCCCCCCACTCGTCCCACACCCCCAGCTCCTCCTTCACTCCCAGCCGATGCGCCCCCTCTCCCCACACCCCAGCTACTCTCCTCAGTACGCCCTCACGCCCCACCCGTCCCCAGCCCCACTCTCCCTCATTCACATGCCCGGGGCCCCCCTCCACATGCCAAAGCTTTTTCCTCTTCACAGGCCTTGAACAACCCCTCTCCCCCACACCCACGCCCCCTCATTCCCCCCCCCCGACCCCCCTCTGGTGCCCACCTTCCCCACCACCCCAGCTCTCCTTCATTCACAGGCCTGGCGCCCCCCTCCTCCTCCCACACCCCAGCTCTCCTTCATTCACAGGCCTGGCACCCCCTCTCCCCACACCCCAGCTCCCCCCTCTCCCCACACCCCAGCTCTCCTTCATTCACAGGCCTGGCACCCCCTCTCCCCACACCCCAGCTCCCCTTCATTCACAGGCCTGGCGCCCCCTCTCCACACACACAGGGCAGATTTAAGTGTCAGCCTCACGAACATGACGACTGATATGCTGCGAGATTGAAACTTGCCTATTACCACTTAAAATACGTTTTTCCTCCTCATTGTTGCAGTTACGCAGAATGGGGAGAGGGAGGGCGACAATCAGCATTGTTTGCAATAAGATTCAGATTCAAGTCCCAGAAAGAGAGTGTAGGAAACACTTTAGGTTACAATGACCACAAACATCTCCAGGAGAATATCTCACAATATACTTTGCCTTATTACTGAGCGAGTCGTTACTGGGCCCCCCGCGTTAGGCCGGGGGGCGGACACACACACAACGCGCACGGCAGTTATAGATGGCTGAGGTTAGCCCTTGTCAAGACGGATATCTCACGTTACAACCGATAAGGAGCAGATCGTTATTACAGTTTTAGATAACGAGGGAGGAATAATATAGGGCGGTTAATGTGATCTACATCACTGCACAGCAATCTCTCGCTGATGTGTAGCGCTTAGCACACCGCCTGCCACTGACCAGGCAGCAAGACACGGAAGTACCGAGTACAACCGCACACCTCTCCCTGAGAAACAAAATCCCAACACTGGAGCCCGGCGATAACGACAACACAGGGCACAACCAGCAGTCCCAGAGGGTGAACACGACAGGGATGTTCGATTATCCCTTACCCTCCCTTTTTTTCTGTACCCCCCCCCCAACACCCCACCTCCCACCCCCTCAATATAATCTAAAAACAATTAAAATTAGTTTGAAGGGGGGTGGGGGGTGAGAATTGAAATAGAAAATGGACACGGAGTGTTCCCAATAGAATGAAGAATGAGACTATATTTACTAGCTAACAAGAAACACGTGATTAAAACTAGACCATCTAACCGTTTCAACACAAGAAGTGATCACTGATTACATTAAGATGTCATTTGCAGCGAACCAAAGATAGAAAGAAAACAAACTGAAGAGAAGACAAAATCAATCAAGAACCTCAAGAATAACAGCAGAGAATTTCAACTAGAGATGAAAAAACGTTTTCGCTTGCTCAAAATGTACTGTATTTGAAATACTTTAACGAACATTTCTGAAAAATGTATAAATATTTTAACTGAAAATCAAGAAAAATCTGGATGAACCGCAAACAAAAAATATGATTTAAAAAAACAAACAAAAAACATTTATTCGTGCATATAGGGGAACGCTAAAAAGGTTGCATTACAGACACTTATGGTTAAAAAACAAACAGGTGAGACAAAATAGTTAATGAGGAAACAGCAAGAAAAGAAGCAGTCTCAAGATGCAAGGAGAAAAATAGAATATACAGAGCTGTGCCGGGTGATCTCCAAGCGTATACATGCAGGTGTAAGAACCGTTTAACTGTGATATGGGAAGAGAACTAAGAAATAACAAAAGTAGAAAGATGAAGCAGCGACTTATGATTGGGACGAAACAAGTAATCACACTCAAAACCAGACGATGGATCAACAATAAAAGAGGATGCGCTTATCGGAAAGAGTTGTGGAATTCTACAAGAAATTGTACAAGAACACACACGGCAGGGCATAATCCAGCAGGCAAATAGTGAGGGGGGGGACGGGAACAAGCCTGACATACTGAATACTGAGTCATTCAAGAAGAAGTAGCAAAGGTAATAAAATGAATGAAGAATGGGAACGTCCCAGTGATGGATGGAATTAAAACGCAAGTCTTGTAAGAAGCTGCAGGGGAGGAGAGGGAGGTGGGGGAGAACTCTCTACATGATTCTTGAAGAACAGGAAAATTCCAAAACAGTGGAACAATGCTATCATTTTCCTCATCCGTAACACATGAAACACAGGATCGCTGGAACAGACCAATTAGTCTCCTTTCAAATCACTTGCAAAATGTTAATGAAGATAGTCAATAAAATCGGCAGCAGAAAACCCTGGACTTTGCCCAGAATAGAGACCAGGCGGGATTTTGCATGGTACACAACATAATGGATCCTATTCAAGTTGTGCAAGAAGTGATTTATCGAAATAATGACTGATCTACTACTCCGCTTCCGATTGCAAGAAGTTATTGTTTCTGTCTACACCTCAGTAGTTTTAAATGCATTAAAAAGACAAGTGTTGGCCTGGCTTTCCAGGTTGTGGGAGACCAATAACAGGGGAAGAATTAGGCCGCGATTATACACCGCGCTGGCGCGTTTCAGCTTTCCACATCGCGGGCGCCTCTTGCCAGAGCGATGTGTGAATTTTGATGGAAGCGATTGGGGAGGCGTGGCGGACACGTCACGAGGCTGGTTCGCCGTGATTGGCTGAACCGCCCACATGACGCGGCCGTCGCTTGAACAGACAATTTTTTTTTGGTCTTTTCAAAACACACTCGCGTCTGTGCTTCATCCTGCGCGCACTAGGGGCGGTCTCATTGGCATTCAGCAATTTGTGGTTGTCGCGCGCAAGCGGCATCACGCGTGTATAATCGCGGCCTTACGCACCTTTCACATGACAACATGGGAATGTTTGACACTACATGGTATCCATGGATCCGGCACAGTAGTTCCAGTGTAACATGAACAAATTAGCACTGGGCCAAAAGTACCCATCTAGCCATACATAGCAGGTAACTCCGAGGGAGGGATAACTAGGAAACACCCCGACCTTGTACGGAAAGAGAAAAGCGCAAAACCCTCATAGCATAGTTTTGACAATATTTAGTGGTAACAAAATGGGGCGGGGGGTTGTAAACATACAAAAAAAAGACAGCAGTTAAAAGCATTTAGGTATAAAAACCATAAGTCTGGACATCAGAATTGGTCCTCGCTCCAACGTCCACCCTTGTGAAGAGACAGGCAGACTTAAAAACACTGCTGGTGTAACACTCGGACCGGCGCAGAAAGTCCCAATTTCAGTGGAGCAGGCTCTCGCGGGAATAGTACTCCCAAACTCGGCAAGAACACCAAGCAAGGGGGATTATCACTGTGGTGGAACGGGTACACGGGCAGCTGCCCGCATGGCTACCAACTAAGGCACAAATTGGCAACAGTCCGAATCACAGGAGCGTCTAAACCTCACAACATGAAGTAGCTCTACACTGCGAAACGCGTTGGATTTAGTTTGTGCACAATGGACCTATTAATTTATCCAACAGTTACCATCTGGTGATACTAATGTCATTCATTTCTATTGCAATTTTGCAACATTGTTCTTTGTGGAACGTTACTTCCTCCTGTCCTGTTGGGGGTGACATCCTACGCGGGCGCTTCAGATTCTTTACTGACGCGCCCTTCAAAACAGTGCAACTACCTGCCTGTGCTCACCTGTTGGGGCTAGGTATAGATGCTCCTGCAATTTGTGCCTGAGTCGGCATCCATCCGGACGGCTCCACTGAAATTGGGGCTTTCTGTGCCGGACCGAGTGTTACACCAGCAGTGTTTTTAAGTCTGCCCGTCTCCTCACGAGGTTGGGCGTTGGAGCGAGGACCGATTATGATCTCCAGGCTTATGGATTTTGTACCTAAATACTTTTTGAACATGTTAACTACCCCCACTGCCCCTTTTGTTACCACTAAATATTGTCAATTCTATACTATGAGGGTTTTGAGCTTTTCTTTCCTCAACCACAGTATCTGAAAGATCAAAAGGGAGGTTTTCATCGAGCCGTGGATTGACCAGGGCTGAAGAAGATGATGATACAGAGGTTGCGTTTTTTTATGGAGTAATAATTGAGTATTTTTTATTTCAAGAGACGTACGTCTATATATAGCGCATGCTGAAGGCAACGATATAAAGACAAAGACATAGGGGCTTTTTTTTACGCGCCAACAAATCGCAGAGAAATACCCCAGGGGCAGGTAAGAGGTCATTCATGAGGTGTGAGGCGCTCTGCTGCAGTGAGGCACTAATGCACAGCAGGTGCACACACCTGTATCCTCATTTCCAAGACAGCACCCCATGGGACGGGAGCACTATAATTATCATGCGACACCGGAGCCCGCAGGGCCCACGCCAGTCACGCACAGACAGTCTGAGCCACTGAGTTTGCACAACGGATTTTGCATGTAAAACCTCTATTACAGAAGGAATTTCCATAGTCCCTCCCCACAATGCTTTGCCTCCACAACGACAAGGCATTATGGGACATGACTTTGAAAGCTCCCGCAGTGATTGACAGCTTTATCCCCCACGTGCTGCCTCCACACACTGAGGGGCAGTTTCAGGCCTTAAGTTTGTGTGTGTCCCCGCCCCCCCACGAGCTCAGGACACTATACTGCCCGGGATCGGCAACACAGGTTTGTTAGCAATAAGATTTATTAATTAGGGGTTAGTGGAACAGATATTTTCTAGCAGGGGGGAACAACGTAAACACAGTTGGGAGCCATTTCAGCTGCATTGTCACAGAGCCCTGGGAACGTATTGCAGGCACCGACGGGGTTATGTGACCTTGATCCCGTCTGTCGGTGAGGTCTCAGTGTGAGGGAAGCTGCCCAGACATGCTGCTGTGGAGATAAGCGGGGGATAATCAGGATTAATAAACTGCAATCAAAAGCGATTGTTTTACTCCTGCAGGCACAAGTACAGAACGAGGACGTCTGCGCCGAGAGGTAATTCTGAGATTAAACTAGCAAAATAACAGTAAAACTGCAAGACTCAGAACTCCTTCACTGAGAGTTCAACTGGGTTTGCACTTCTGCTGCCAGATTTGGGTCAGTCACTTGAACCCAGAAAGTGTGATGTTAAATAGCAGCAGTATACCCCAACAAGGTCTTGTGAAAAGGTTTATGAACTCCAATATTAACGAAAGGTTCATCGCAGTACGTTGGCTGCTGCATTATGTACCCCAGAGATGCAAAGATCCCCCCACCGCCTTCCTGGTTACAACAACAGAGAAAGAAAGACGGCAAGAATAAAGCCCCTACATGCAGCTAGAGGAGAGGCATTATATAGGGTGGGGGTCAGGAGAGAGACGGGTATGGGTTCGGGGGCAGGAGAGAGGTGGGCATGTGTGTCTATACGTGTAAATCGACACACGCACACGCACACAGAATCTGATAGCGCCAAAAATAGTGAACATACGTGAATGTGAAGATATATAAAGGTAGATCTAAAGAAATAGAAAGTGAAAGGACAACAGACAATACATAATAAACTTGATATAACAATGATATAGCCCAAGGATGCATGTACAAGTGTTCATGGGTTAAATCCAAGTGGAAATATAAGGTATACACAATATAACCAGTGGCGGATTTCCCTAATAGGCCCGGTGTTAGGGCCGCAAAATTCGGGGGTGGCAGCAGAGGCCGGGCTCTCGGCCTGGCAGGCCTGATGGAAAGTTCCTTACCTTCTGCCGCCTCCTTTCTGCAGCATCAAATAACGTGGCGTCACACGGTGGCTCATTGCCATGGCAACACGATGTCGCAGCATCAAATTGACGTCACGACGTCTCGTTGCCATGGCAACGCAAAGCCGCGTGACATCCAATTTTGAAGACGACGGCACCGCAGAGGAGGCGGCACCAGGTAAGTGCCTAGGTGCGGCAGATCCGGAAATCCGCTGCTGAACATAACCCAGTCCTATGTGACCTGTAAGCTCAAGTAGACTGGCAGCTTTCAAAGGGCCGGAACCACACCCAGAAAAGTATTTTTTTTTTAAAAGAAAAAAAAAAGGAGCGAGAGCGGGCTCCATATCGTAAAATAGTACCAACAATTTTAATAAAACAGAGTACAAATCGCACTCACAAGTGTAGATGGTTCAAAGCAGTGAAGGTTGATAAGTCCCCAGCCGGTTCCAGTTGATGAAGACGATCGGCCACAGGGTCTCAGCAAACGTGCAGGGCTGGAAATGTCCCTCTTGTACCAGGTAGGGGGACCCAGCTTGTCTCACACGCCAGCTAATCCATTCAATGTCCAAATGTGAAGGCAGCAACCGTGGCGGTGGCTGCAGCGTGAGAATTCCGTTCCGGTAAGGAGACAGTCATGCCGTTAGTGACGTGGCCCAACGCGTTTCGCCACAGCACGTGATTTCATAAGGGATGTCAAAACGACATTGGTCTGGACTCTGGACGTTTCTGACATCCCCTGATGACGTCAACTGCTTTTAGCCTTCTACACCTGCGAGTGCTACTTGTACTCTGTTTTATTAAAATTGTTGCTACTATTTTACACTATGGAGTGTGATATATAGACAGATCTCTAAGTCAGAAAACATCCTACGTTGTGCGCTCAAAGTGATGCTGAAATTGTATAATCACGATATATAATGCTGAAACCAGTTAATGCTAATAATAGTGGAGCAAGTGAAATATTGCAATCAACAAAGCAATGATATGCGAGAATGAGGCCAGCAATAGCAAGGGGGAAAAAAGCACTTGTAAATAGTTCATTAGTTAAACAAAAAATGTCACTGTGGATAATATCTGAACCAAGCTCTTGCTGCGTTCCATAGGATATAGATACTGTATATTGCGTCGGCAGGAACGTTCAATCCAAAGGTTGTCTCATCTTTGCACCTTTTACTTGTACAGTCTTCTCCCCTCTGAAACCGCTCACTAATCTCTCCCTTCTTGTACTTTACTTATCCCTATATTGTCATTTTGTAAAGCGCCAAGTATACTGTTCGCGTTATAGAAATAAAATTAACACACACACAAATCTGGGGTTTTGTTCTCTAAAGACGGACGTCCTAGTTCTGCCTCCCTCCTTAATTCTGACAGCCCCCCCCGATACAAGCCCCTCTTCTGACACTTGTGTAAGAGTCTAGACATGACATTAGGAGCTGTTTGTTTTACCCTCAATAGAAGCCCTTGGTGATTCGGGGTAAAAAGAGAAGAATTTGACTGCAAAAGAGAAACCTTTTGTTTCTGGAAAAGTTAAATCGCAAAATAAAAGCCCAAAACGCCAAACACAGGATTGATGAGCGTTTGTGTTAAGGGAAGAGAGTTAGAACCTAAATCAGGCAGAATAAGAGGATTTAGGACTGAAATTGATGGTTTTTCTGGGAGTGGGAACGTATCTCCAAGACACAATATTGTGTAGCACACGCGTCCTACATGGGAGAAAACTGGAAACACAGACACACACACACACACACACACACACACACCCCAACACACACACACCACACACCACCACACAAACACACACACACACACACACACACACCACACACACACACACTTACTTTATGGAATTTAAAAAAATGAAGCAATCAGCAAAAGATTATGAAAATAAAATCTTTCCAAATACTTAGCACTTTTTCAGTTCGTTGACATTCCTTTGTAGAAATAAAGTATTTCATCACAAGGTACAGATGCAGCCAGACTTGCTGTCCCCTGCGCCATGGGCAAAAAAACACAAATGGCCATGGTGCTGGGGACAGTGCTTTGGCCGCGAATTTGGCCACCGGAAGCAGCCTCGGCAAGAAAAACCGTAAGCCTGACTACATCTGTGACGCGGCAAGAATTTCCTGAGCCCTATTGAGTACTTGAGGATACCTTTTTTATTTGGACTAACAATTGATACTATAAGACAAACTATCGAGAGTTCTCCTCTCTTCCGCAGGTCAGCCATACGGATTAACTACATATTCAATGAGCTTCACACAGATTAAAACATGATAGCCATCTCAGGCAGACGATGCGAATAATAAGTAAATAGACTGGTCAATACATGGATAAAAGCGACAGTGAGACACAGTGTGCAGGGAGGTGAGGAGGGAGAGGCAGGGAGGTGAGAAGGGAGAGGCAGGGAGAAACATTACAAAAAAAATTATGGTAGTGGGTCAAAAACCCCATATCAGCATTAAGTCCTCTTGTTTGTGTCAAAGAGTATTTTATTTTTGAGCTCTATTGGAAATCCTGCGGTTTTACAGGAGCAGAAAGAGCCTGCAGTAAATGGTATAGAATTGCAACATTGGAGAGTTTAAATATCATCATGATAGTGTGTCTGGTTAAGCTGCTATCATGTACTAAAGTTACAGTCTCTTGTAAATACTGCCTTCGATGCCACGTAGGATAAAGGTCCCCCCGCTGAGCAAGGCTTTTTCTTATTTTATTTGAAGCGGGGGGGAAAAAAAAAAAATCTTAATTTGCTTTTGCCAAATTACAGCCATCTAAAGACACAGGAAGGGTTAATTTCCCAAACGTGGACCTTTGCAATATAGCGTCTTTCAAATAGGTCCGAGACGGATTATTTTATAGATTTATCTCTGCCTTGTTTGCTGTAGCCTCCCTCACTGGTCTATGGGTAAACGTCCGCTTATTAAAGACCAGCGTTATGTCCACATACTACCTAACCTCGGGAGAGGGCTCCGTCTCTAAATGTATCTGCCCCAATATCTCTACTTCTATTCCCAATCATGGAATGTTCTCCAGGTTACAAACCTCTGCATTATAGCTGGGCAGGGAAAAGTTTAAATCATATCAAATCCACTATCGGACCTTACATTATCAAGTGTGACAGCGAGGACGGACAACACTGCGCAGAAAGTACCATTTTACAGAATAAGGCCCGTAGAGTAAGTGAAATAAGTTTGTGATTTCCAAAGCCTTAGGGAAAAATAGAATTCTACCTTTTTTTCTTTGTATATTTGCAAGTTAAGATATTAAATATATTCATTAGCTAATTCAGTTACAAGTCTCTGGGAAATTAATACCGCGGATCTCGATTTCGAGGGCCCTAAAACGATCCATTTTGAACGACATTAATATCTCGCTGTTTGCTCAGACGATAAAACTAGAATCCAGTTGCTGTTCTTCCTTGGAAATGATTTTCCCGGCCAATTTAGCAAGGAATCTATGTCTAGTGATCTGGAAGAAGTATATAAAACCACCCCTTGTTCTCATTTAAGGGAGCGTTCTATTTGCCGCACTGTTCACAAAGAGTCTCATAACAAGACATTTATAGTTAGAGGACTATTTGCAGCGTTTAGAACCTACAATGTTTCGGGGGAACGCCCTTCCTCAGGTATAATCTTTACATCCTGCACCTGAGGAAGAGGGAGTTCCCCGAAACATTGTGTGTTATAAACTACAAATAAATAGTCCTACGTAAATGTCTTGTGAGACTCTTTGTGAACAGTGCAGCAAATAGAAGATTACCATCTGTCAGAACTTCTGTATATGGCAGAAGTCAGATCCTGGCCATTCTTCAGTCAAAAACCGTCCAAAGACCAAATCTGGGGCTTCAAAAGACAATCCCAACAAGTGAATTTGAGGCACTGGTTGTCTATATGAAAAAACACAACAGTCATATCCGTGCCTATGTTTTCGTACATAAAAAGGTTTCCTTGCCAATTCCACTTATAAGCCGTGCAAACAATCAGCCTTGGGGTTAACAGTGTATAAAAAGATGGTGTCTGGCTGGTTCTGCTCTATTGAAGAGCTTCCACAAATCAGCTGTACATATTTACATCACATGGCACCTAGTTAACTTTTTAAATCATTAACTGTAGACGTGCTCGTCCCCCTATATCCTAGACTGTATCCTCAATAATATCAAAGTGGAGACTCGCGGTTGAGGAAGGTAAATAAGTCCAATCCTGGTCCCGTGGGTTGCTGCAGGAACGTTTGGGTGCGCTGTACGCCAAGTGATTAGTAGAATAGAAAAAATGCTTGACGCACCGCCAGAAATATAAACTGGAGAGAGGGTAACTACAACATTTGCATTTAATCGCTCATAAGATCAGACGACCGGCAACAAAACGGAGCCGACGTGTTTCGTGCTTGTGCACTTTATCAAGGCTCCCCTCCATTCTGCAAAGTCAGCACCCACAGAAGAATACACTCAAAGCATCCCTACGAGATGGTGCGCGGTAAGATCGCACATAACCTATACTTGTTTCGATTTACAGAACATCAAATTAAACATCTCAGAAGGCCCATTTTTCTTTGAAAAAGTTTGTTAAATTTACAGACTCTGGTCTCTCTCCAAGGGCTTGAATATACCAGATGCCGCCGAGCGGCAGTGCGTTCCGGTGACGTCATCCTCACGCTGCCGCCGAGAGGCATCTGATCATGCAGGAGAGACCGGAGAGGAGAGAAGCTCGTGGCGCGAGCGGTTCGGCCTCATTGGCTGAATCGCTCACGTGACACGGCCGTCGCCAGAGAAACACAAATTTGGAAGTCTCTTCCCCAGCCGTGTGCTTTGCAGTATGGCACACCGCGGCTGTTGCCATCGGTATAAGCAGTTTCATTGGATTTATGCTACTTGTTTTGGTGCCGCGTGGGGTTTTTCGGTATAAACACTGCCTTAAAGCTGCAGTCCAAGCTGCCGTTTTATTTAAATTTTTCCCCCTTTAATATGTGCATCAATACAATCCGCACAACGATAAATAATTAGCCAAGTTGCCGATTGATCAGCAAACATTCGGCTCGGGGTTCACTAAATGGCAGTCAGTGCAGCAGAAGAGGACCAAAGATGCCCAAGTTCTGTGGGGGAGATCATGTGACTAGGCAGTCACTAGATACAATTGGCGCACTGCTAGAGAGAGGGCAGGGCTCAAAAAGGGGTGTGCCAGAGCCTGTTTCAGAATAGGAAGGGGATGTCACTTTGTAAATGGTTGCTCTAGAAACAAACAAAATGCTTGTTACATTATAATACATTCAAAGTAGAAAGTGTCTAACCTGGAGATAGTTAAACAGCTGTAAGTCCTGTGTCTGGTATTTCTTTTGGAGGTCCTGGAAGGACAAGGTCTTCCCCTTCTCCACCAGGTCAGCTGCTATTTTAATATTTAAATTCATAAACTGTGTGAAATATTTTTGTGAGCATCCGGGGGGGAAACTCTGAGTTTTTAAAAAAAAGGGGTTCAGATGGGAATGAGGCTAATAAATATTTCCTCTTGGTTTTGGACCATATATTCCACGTGCACCTCATCGATCCCAGGTCAAACCTTCCTTTTAGCGTCTCCCTGTCTCTTTGGGACCATAGAGCCACTGTGAGGAATTGAGGACTCGCATAAAAAGTTTCGATCCCCAACCAGCAGCAAGTTGCTGGGTCATTAGTCCAAATCACTACTTGTTGTAGTTGGGCCGCTTGATAATATTTCATGATATCCAGAACCCCCATGCCCCCGCTTGCTCTTGGGGCTAACATTACCGATCTCGCCACTCTCGGGCTGATCATTCCATATGAATTGGAAAACCCGATTTTAGATATATTTAAGCTCAGGAAGAGGGATGATTATCGGAGGGTTTGGAAATGATATAGAAGTCTTGAGAGGATGTTCATTTTGACTGAGGCAATTCTTCCCAGCCATGATATGTGGTATTTATTCCAAGTCTGTATATCTTTTTTGATCTTCTCAAAGAGGGGCGGATAGCTACTCTGGTAATGGGACTTATATGAGCTCGCTATCTTAATTCCCAGGTATTTAATATATGTAGAGCTCCATTTGTAATTCAAATTTGCTTGTAAAAGCTTAATTTCTGGGGCTGGAAGAAATAAAGTTAAAGCTTCCAATTTATCGTTGTTGATTTTATATCCTGAGACTTTGCCAAATTGGTCTAGTTTAGATTGCAGATTAGGAAGGGATGTCAGCGGGTTAGCTAGCGTTAATATTATATCATCCGAAAACAAGGACATTTTAGAATTTGTCCCCCCAATTGGAATTCCCTGTATATTGACTTCTCTGATTGTTGCCGCCAGGGGTTCGGTTGACAATATGAAGAGGAGCAGGGAGCGGGGACAGGGGACAGCCTGGACTAGTTCCATTTTTTCATTTTTATGGGGTTCGAGCCACTTCAAGGAAGTTTGACATACGATGTGGGCGTCCTGTAGAGGGCTCTAACGCCCTACGGGAACGGGCCCGAAAATCCAAATTTTAACATAGTTTGTTCCAAGAATGCCCACTTTATGCTATCAAACGATTTGTCGGCGTCTAAGCTCAATAGAATAGCCTTCGTACCGGTCAGGTGCAAATGGTCTATAATATTTAAGATCTTTCAGGTGTTGTCTGAGGCTTGTCTGCCCGAGACAAAGCCTACTTGATCCATATGAATCAGCCTTGGACGAATCGGGTTCAATCTGTTCTCCAGGTTCTTACTAAAAAAAATGTAGGTCCGAATTGAGCAGAGATATTGGCCTGTAATTTCCACACTGGAGAGGGTCTCTACCCTCCTTGTGGGTGATGGCCAAGTTGGCCATGGACATTGAGGTAGAAATACTTGCGCACTCCAGAAAAGCGTTGAATGTTTCAAGAATAAATGGGGAGAGCGATATCTTAAATTTCATATAATACAGGTTAGAAAAAACGTCCGTTTTATTTATTTTATCCAGGTTAGACACTTTCCATTCGCAATATCACAGAAAGCAAATTTCTCGTCTAACAAAATTTGAAAAGTTGTGCAAGAAAGGCACCTACCAGAGAGGCCCAATATCGGGAAAATATACGTGAATAGCAACACCAGCGGCTCCCCAAAACCATAAAGACATGTTGAAATGGGCGGTGGATCTCAACATAGAGAAAGATAGAGACGACTGGGAGGATATCTGGGAATCGGCAGCTAAAACTTCAATTTGTACAACAATAAAGGAAAATATATATAAAATTCTATTTCAATGGTACTTAACTCCCAGTAGGCCGAGCCAGATCTTTCCAGGGACACCCGATCTATGATGGAGAGGGTGTGGCCTGAGAGGAGATATGGCCGATATATGGTGGACTTGCCCAGATTCAGAACTTCTGGACCATGGTCCAAAACATAATCCAAGAGGTTTCAGAACTGAGAGTCCCGCTGGACCCACTGACCTTTTTGCTGACTAAACCTATAGAAAACTTGCAGGCTTCCATGGGACGGCTGGTCTCCTTTATCCTAACCGTGGCGCGCTGCTCTATAGCAGCGGCACAGAAGAAAATAAATACGCCATTTTATCTACCCTGATCCTTCCTCTCCCCATCTTTACCTCCTCTACTATTTATTGCTTCTCTATGTCCTTTCTAAATCTTTCAAAGGGACTTAAAAAATACAATTGTCAACCACATAATACCTCAAGATAAGTAGGATATTCTTTATATGCAAGAATGCAGAATCGGAAAATGTGAGGCGATCTGTCCAGTACACGTTTTTTGTATAATGTAAGAAATATCTTTAAAAAAAATGATGACAAATGTAATGTGAAAAAGTATTGTAAAATCCCTGCAAAATCAATAAAGATTGAAATGAAAAAAAATAACAACACATTCAAAATATCCTTCAAAGTTGTTTAAAAAAAATAAATAAAATGCTACAAGTATTTTCTCATAGCACAGAAATGATTTAAAAAAATAAAAATAAATAAAAACCACCACATGTAGAATATTGCTTGGTCTGCAGCTTTAAATGGGATTCTCTTGAAGGAGCCGATAAAACCCCCTTGTATACGGTCATTCCCCAAAATCAAAAAATAGTGCAATGGCATTAACAGTACCTGAAAAATGACATTTTCTTCGGACACCCAGCTTCTGTTTGGAGAGCTCCGTTTGCCATTCCCCATCTTTATTTATTTATTTTTAAAAAATTAAACTTGCCCACTCCATCCTGCTAGCGGCACTTGGAGGCCCCTCCATATATTCACGGACAAAATAGTATTTCATATTTTAACCAATTAAAAATGTCGAACTATAAGTGTGTGCAAGTGTGTGTTTGAAATAATTGGTGGCAGTGAAGTTGAAGCCGTTTAAAACTCACTGCTCGTTATCTGGGAAATGATGAAAACTCGTTAGCACTCAAGCTGTCTCCTTTGGACAATTGGCCTGATCCCCAAATAATTGTAACTTGCTGCTTAATTTATTTTGGTTTATTTTACTGACTTCTTTAAATCACTTGGATGTACGGTATCTACAGGCTTCAGTGTAGATTTGGCTTTTCGAATTGTTCCTGAGCTCACATAACCGTACTTGTAATTCAGCATGCAAATACTGCACTGTGTGTGTGTTTGTTAGTATGTTGGAAAAACTTAAAAACAAAATGTATTTAAAAAAATGAAAGAAAATATTAAACATAGCAAATACAGACAGTATAATTACCAGAGCAGGACCCCAGGATCGGGGAATATTCCCCAACGCTAACAGCTATTCACCAATCTACCTGCAGCACTTACCATCAAAACTAATTGTAACCCCCAGGTGGAATGTGCTTTTTATTCCCTGCTTACTCGCTATTACTGAGGGGGGCGGGGAGGCGGGTTATAGTTTTGTGCTGGGAGAGGAAAGATTTAAAGCAGCAGTTCCATGGGTTTTTTTTCCAGCTGGTAATTAAATCCAACTCACCAACTGGAGGTTACAGAGGCAACATACCTGGAATTTGGAGGGACTGGGGTTCCAGGGCAAGGGCGCCGTATACATGAAAAAGAACCAGTCCTGGATTTAAAAAGTAACCATAGCACACCTTACAAAGGGCGTTATTTACTCATTGAACTGCAATAGTGCCGATCGGAGGATAAACACATGGACTCTGACACCTTAATAAATGTGAGTTTCCAAGTGATCGCGCCCCGATTAGTTTAATGGGGGGAAAAAAAAATGTGACAGATGAAGAATATACCATGGAAAGAAAGAAAAAGACGCACAGATCGTCTGGTTCATTCGCCCTGCAGGAGTTTAAAAAAAAAAAAAGAAACAATTAATAAATAAAAACATAGGAAACCGAGCCCCTCCCATGTTATCTCCTGATAAATGTTTAGTCAGCGATTGGGCCGGAAGCAGAGACGGTCCCCCCCCAGTATCTCCTGAGAGGGAAGCATTGTGCCAGGGAAGCCGGTCTCCCTGTAACGCCTGAGAACGAAGCGTTGTACCGGGAGAGAAACCGGTCCCCCTAAACCTCCTAAGGAAGCGTTGTGCCGGGAGAGAAGCTCGGCTTCCGGCACAATGCTTCCTTTTCAGGAGGTTCAGGGGACTGGATTCTCTCCCGGTACAACGCTTCCTTCTGAGGTACAGGGGGGTGGACTTCTCTCCCGGCACAACACTTCCATCTCAGGAGGTACAGGCGGACCAGCTTCTCACCCGGCACAACACTTCCGCCTGTACCTCCTGAGATGGAAGTGTTGTACCAGGAGAGAAGCCGATCCGCCTGTACCTCCGTAGATGGAAGTGTTGTACTAGGAGAGAAGCCGTTCCGCCTGTACCTCCTGAGATGGAAGTGTTGTACCAGGAGAGAAGCCGATCCGCCTGTACCTCCTGAGATGGAAGTGTTTCTGTTGTACTAGGAGAGAAGCCGATCCGCCTGTCCCTCCGAGATGGAAGTGTTGTACCAGGAGAGAAGCGATCCCTGTACTCCTGAGATGGAAGGTTGTGTACCAGGAGAGAAGCCGATCCGCTGTACCTCGCGATGGATGTGATTGTGTACCAGGAGAGAAGCCGATCCCGCCTGTACCTCCCGAGATGGAAGTGTTGTACTAGGAGAGAAGCCGATCCGCCTGTACCTCCTGAGATGGAAGTGTTGTACCAGGAGAGAAGCCGATCCGCCTGTACCTCCTGAGATGGAAGTGTTGTACCAGGAGAGAAGCCGATCCACCTGTACCTCCTGAGATGGAAGTGTTGTACCAGGAGAGAAGCCGATCCGCCTGTACCTCCTGAGATGGATCGGCTTCTCTCCTGGTACAACACTTCCTTCTCAGGCGTTACAGGGCCACCGGCTTCCCGGCACAACGATTCCTTCTAAGGCAGTACAGGGGAACTAGCTCTGCCTGCAGCACAGCGCTTCCTTCTCAGGAGGTGCAGGGGAACGGTCCTCTCCCGGCACAATGCAACCTCCTGAGAAGGAATCGTTGTGCCGGAAGCAGAGCCAGTTCCCCTGTACCCAAGGTTAAGGAAGCGTTGTGCTGATCCCTCACATCCCGCGGCACATTCACTATTTCATTCAGGGGGGGTGGGGGGAGTGTGGGGACGACTCCAGGCTCCCTCACACGGGGTTCCTAGAACCTATTCTTCCAAATCACTCAGTGGTCCGTGCAAAGCTCCTTCATACACTGCCCAGATTAACCAGAAAAACAGGGCTAAGCCATATCACTGCCTAATCAGGTGAATGCGAGTGAATGAGTCGCACGGTGATTTACCATCACTTTGTGACCCTCGGCCATTAACTTGTTGGGGGGTTATTAGTCCATACGAGTTTCCATGTGATAGTCACCTGATCAGCACTACAGCAATGTAATTAATAAATGCTTGTAACCAAAACTGAAATGAACAGCCCCCATAGGGGAAACAATAAAATTAATCTATGGATGACAGAAAAGATGGGTACAGTGCAACCACTGCCGAACACTGCAGCAAAATATATCTAAAAGAAAATCTCATGATATAGTCATGAAGCAGACAGTTTCAGGACAATGCATGATGTAGTGTGCGCCCTGGATGGAGAGAGGGAAACATTTGTGAGTGGGCTCTGAGTTACTCTCCACTGGAGCCCACTTAAAGGAGCAATACTACATCCCCCCTCCTTTTTTTCTACTTATTTTTATATGTAAAGCATGTGGCCGTGTAAAATTCTGCATTCTTACCTAAGCTGGCAATCGTAAACATCCTGATTGTGTGACCAACATAATGGCTGCTTCAGTGAATGTAGCTCTGCAGCTACAATGTATGCTTATATTACTAAGGAAACATTATCTATTGTTACAGTTTGCAGCTCAAACTGCTGGGAACATGGGCAACAAATGATCCCAAACAGGAAAGTGTTGCAAAGATCTTGCACTGCTTGGGAGGTGTGCTAAAACCTACTATAGAAATTGTAGGATGCTTTAAAAACGCATTAAAAAAATGGCATTAAAAGTTGAATAAAAAAAGAATACAATATTATCTAATACTACAGAATTGATTTATTAAAAAAATTAATTAAAAAAAACACAAGATTTTACATTTTGCTGTGTTAACACATTCACTGCCACAGGGGAAAACAGACAGCGATTTTAGGGCTTTGCAATACACTGCTGGCCCCATTGGCAGCAAAGTGGTTAATGGGTAATATCAACTGACCACAGAATGAAGTCCCTCTATATAAAACAATAGCCGGGTGATCAGTGTGGGGGCAGCTCCTGCACCTATATCCCCCACAGCTCACAATCACATCCGCTCCTAATGTACCCAGTGAAGAAGCAGTTAGAGGTTTCCCCATTCACAGCCCGTTGCTCCCCCTCTATACCTCCCTCCCCCCAACCTGGCCTACATACCCCTCTGTGCACAAAGCCTCCTGAAGCCGAGCTTACTCTACAGTCCGATCGCGTCCAGGAGCTGCCCAAACGCTCACATTCCTTGTGATCTGAAGAGAGTCAGCTCAGAGAAACACATCCAGCATCCTTACTGCTATTTGTATCTGGTCAACCTGTCCAGCCCAGTATCCTTACTGCTATTTGTATCTGGTCAACCAGTCCAGCCCAGTATCCTTACTGCTATTTGTATAATTCGGTAACCGCCAGCCCAGTATCCTTACTGCTATTTGTATCTGGTCAACCAGTCCAGCCCAGTATCCTTACTGCTATTTGTATCTGGTCAACCAGTCCAGCCCAGTATCCTTACTGCTATTTGTATCTGGTCAGTTATAAAGAACAGTAAGGATACTGGGCGTCCAGATACAAGTAACAGTAAGGATACTGGGCGTCCAGATACAAGTAACAGTAAGGATACTGGGCGTCCTGATACAAGTAACATAAGGATACACTGGGCGGGCCAGATACAGTACCAGAGGATCTTGGGCGCCAGATACAATTAAACAGTATAAGGAGACTGGCGTCCAGATACAGTTAACAGTAGAGTCTCCGGAGCGTCAGTACAAGTAACAGTAAGATGCGTGGGCGTCCAGATACAAGTAACAGTAAGGATGCTTGGCGTCCAGATTAAGTAACAGTAAGGATACCGGGCGTCCAATACAAGTAACAGTAAGGATCCCGGCCGTCCAGATACAAGTAACAGTAAGGATACCGGGCGTCCAGATACAAGTACAGTAAAGGATACCGGCGTCCAGATACAAGTACCAGTAAGGATAACCGGGCGGCATATACAAGTTAACGTAATTAGATTACCGGCGTCCAGATCCAAGTAACAGTAGGAATAGCCGTGCGTCCAGCATACAAGTAGACAAGCCGTAAGGATGCTGGGCGTCCAGATACAAGTAATAGTCAGGATGCTGGGCTCCAGATACAAGTAACAGTAAGGATGCTGGGTGCGTCCAGATACAAGTACAGTAAGGATGCTGGGCGTCCAGATACAATTAACAGTAATGATGCTTGGCGTCCAGATACAATAACAGTAAGGATACTGGGTCGCCAGAAAGTAAAGTAGGATGCTGGGCTCCAGATAAGGACAGTAAGGATACTGGGCTTCCAGATACAAGTAACAGTAAGGGATACTGGCGTCCAGATACAAGTACACAGTAAGATCCTGGGCGTCCAGATACAGTAACGAGTAAGGATACTGGGCGTCCAGATACAAGTAACAGTAAGGATACTGGGCGTCCAGATACAAGTAACAGTAAGGATACTGGGCGTCCAGATACAAGTAACAGTAAGGATACTGGGTGTCCAGATACAAGTAACAGTAAGAATACTGGGCGTCCAGATACAAGTAACAGTAAGGATACTGGGTGTCCAGATACAAGTAACAGTAAGGATACTGGGTGTCCAGATAGAAGTAACAGTAAGGATGCTGGGCGTCCAGATACAAGTAACAGTAAGGATACTGGGTGTCCAGATACAAGTAACAGTAAGGATACTGGGTGTCCAGATAGAAGTAACAGTAAGGATACTGGGCGTCCAGATACAAGTAACAGTAAGGATACTGGGCCGGACTGGTTGACCAGATACAAATAACAGTAAGGATGCCGGGCCGGGCGTCCAGATACATGTAGTAAGGATATCTGATATCACGTACTGTACCACTGCTTTTTGAAGACATTTTGGCCACTCCCTATGTATGGATTCTGGGTTATATCTGTGTCCCTCACCACATAGCTCATTCTGGCCTCATGTACTTCCACATCACAGAACGAGGCTCAGTGCTGATGTGTGTCTGCGTCTCCTGCGCTCGGTGTTTATCACTGCTGGGAATGACCTCTTGTGAAGGTCAAAGACGGATATCTCACCCCACATGCTATATCCCTGCCCAAATAATTATCCCACCAAATAGAGAAGGCTCCACAGCGGCTCATGTCCCTGCGCAACACAGAGTAACACCCGAGTCTCTTCTTGATCAGTTTATTCTGTCTATCTGCCACTTTGTAGCCACCAAACCCTAACTGAGTGTTGTGAGCTGCAGACCAGAGCCAAGCAACCCGAGAATCATTACGAGGTGGATACTGTATACAGGTGCCCCGAGTTGCAGGTGAAAGCCCCTTTATGCAGCTGTCTGTCACTTTAGTTTAGGGCAATCCCTTCAAAGGGAAGAAGCGACAAGGGGACAGACGGGAAGAAGCGACAAGGGGACAGACGGGAAGAAGCGACAAGGGGACAGACGGGAAGCAGCGACAAGGGGACAGACGGGAAGTTCTTGCCTCCATGTCAATGTATGGAATTAGTATACTGCTCTCCGACCCCGGGATATCAGCTCCTTCTCGCTCCTGTATGCGTTTCCCTATTACTCATCCCCGGAATAAACGGTATAGCATTAAGTCTCAGTAAGAACAAAGCCCTAGCGCTGCAGTAATTACATTTGCTAATCTAGCAACCACACCAATTTATTAAAATAAAAACACACAAATCCGATTATGCAAATAATTAATTGTGCGAGGATAAGAAAATGAAAATATATATTCTTTGTATTGTAACTTCATAGTTTTCTCGAATTCAAAGCTTGTGGCCGAGCTTTGCACTTTCCGCCCGCACGAGGCCCAACCCTCCGCCCTCGCGAGGCCCAGCCCTCCGCCCCCGCGAGACCCAGCTCTCTGCCCCTGCCCCCGCGAGGCCCAGCCCTCCGCCCCCGCGAGACCCAGCTCTCTGCCCCCGCGAGGCCCAGCTCTCTGCCCCTGCCCCCGCGAGGCCCAGCCCTCCGGCCCTGCCCCTACGAGGCCGAGCTCTGCACCCCTGCCCCCGAGAGGCCCAGCTCTGCGGCCTCACCCATTGTTGCATTCCCTTCACACCGTACAATCACGTTAAATGTCTGATGTCCTAATCAGGGGGAGAAAATCTACAAAAAAACACCAGCTACAGAAACTAGGGGAACTTCCTGCGAGAAACTTCCCCCTCAGACCAGCCCTGGGAGCTTCCAGCCATGTGACCTTGTGCAAAGGAAGGCCAGAATCATCAACCCTTAATAGTCACCGTCCCTGCTCAGTTTAAAGATACAGTTCCCACTAGATGAGCGACAAGAGAAAAATGCAAACAGACTAATTTTGTACACAAGAAGCAAATAAATAAAAATGTTACTTTAGTGGGAGTTGTAGCTTTCTAAGGAAGCCAAATACATTGAGGTGCTTCAATAAAACCTTTTTGCCTGCAGTGTGGCATTGCCCCTATAATGAGCTATATTTACTGTGTGCATTGCACACAGGTGCTAACAGATACTAGAATTATCGAGGTATCCTATAGGGGGCGTGACTGCAGGACCGGAGTGCTGCTGATGACAAATACTCACCCACCAGTATTACTACTGTACATCTCACATAATGTGGAGGGGGGGGGAGAGAGGGAGATTACTACTACCCCCCCCCCCCCGAGGCTGAAAACAGACCCATCCCAAGTCACCCTAAACAGCAGAAAAATGTTTAGAACGAGCAGAGCAGCTCTGAAAATATGCAGTGCATTCCTGATCAAGGCAGTACCTCAGTGTGCGTGTGCGTGTGTGTGCGCGTGTGTGAGAGACACACACACCTCCCCCCCATCTAGATCGATAGGATAGATATACACACACACACAAGTGTGTGTTTAGGAGAGGAGAGAAGGAGCGGCTCAGTGAGTAAAGACACTGACTGGCACTGAGTTCGAAGCAGGGGAGCCTGGTGACCTTGGGCAAGTCACTTTATCTCCCTGGGCCTCATCACCAAAAACATAGATTGTAAGCTCCATGGGGCAGGGACCTGTGCCTGCAAAATGTCTCTGTAAAGCGCTACGTAAAACTAGCAGCGCTATACAAGAACAAACAATTATTGTTATTATCTAGATGGGGGGAAGATATATAGAGATGTAGATTTAAATATATATATAAATGTAAATACAACTGTATGCTCATCTGCATGTCTTAGGCAGGTCTGCAACCCCGCCTTTCCCCATCATCACCCAGCACTTCCACTGCAGCAAGGGATTCTGGGAAATTACATGCAAATGAGCACACAGTGCCACTTTTTGCTTCAAAAACCATTTTTAACATGGTTCCCTATAGGCTTAAGCTTGCTGCATGGTCACAGCTTTGAGCACAGCCAGGGTTAAGGTGCATACCCAGAAAACCACCCACAGACAGCTGTTTCGACCTTAATGGGTCTCATCAGTGTGGGGTTGATTAACTGGGTATGCAAAGAAGCTAAAGGATAGGATACCATAATACTGAGTTAAGTTATGGTGAGTAGTAGAAGTGAAAGGCTGTCTACCTTGGCTGGCAAATAACAGTGGATGGGAAAGTTTTGAATTAAAATCAATAGGAGAATGAATATGGGATGGAGCGTATTTCGATGAAACAAGATAATATTTCAATACAATATTCCACTGTGCCTCAAGCTGTTGGACACGGGGAAGTTGTGATGTAATATTATTGGGCTCCAGTTACAGCGTCACACGTCACCTCGGTAAAAGGGGTAACGGCCCCTCCCCCAGACATGCAGGGTCAGGGGTGTGTTCAAGTTTCCTGGCTTCCTATTGGGCCCAGGACCCACAGATCTGATGCTGAGCCGCAGCCCAGAGCAAAGCAGTGTGAGGGGAGGGGGAGAGAGGGAGAGAGGGAGAGAGGGAGAGAGGGAGAGAGGGAGAGAGGGAGGCTCGCTCTCCCCCCGCCCAGCACCCCGGCTCCACTCGCTCTCCCCCCGCCCGGCACCCCGGCTCCACTCACTCTCCCCCCGCCCGGCACCCTGGCTCGCGTCACAACCGCTCGCAGCCTAGCAGTGCAGCACTTCCGGTGCCTGCTGCTGTTAGTGAGCGCGTGTGAGGCTGGGAGCGAAAGTGTAGGCAGGGCCCCGTGCACTGCTTTGCCCGGGGGCCCCTAATGTTGTTAAGATGGCCCTGCTATAGCGTGCAGTCTACCGGTGATCTGTGGTCTACCGTGCATTTGCTACTATAGCGTGCAGTCTACCGGTGATCTGTGGTCCACTTCTGTCAGTTTAACCCTCACGTGCATTCTGTCAGTTTAACCCTCACGTGCATTCTGTCAGTTTAACCCTCATTTGAATTCCTATAGTCAGTTGACTGCGCATATCAGTTTAAGCCTCTATAATGTTGTTAAAACATTTCTATAAAAATATCATCTGCAAAGAAGACAGCGCAGTTGCATTTTTACGCGAACATAATCTTCTGGCTGTACTACAAGAGTCAGAGCCTTGTCATCGATGTGGTAGCGTAATGCAAGAGAAAAGAAAACACGACAGAGGCCTCCCTCCCAAGGGCGGAAGGAGAGAGTGTTATTGAGGGGAGGGGACGCTGTATGATGACACAGAGCTGATTCAGACACATAGCTTTAATATTCACATACTACATACTGTACTGGTGAAATTGTACAGGAACTAAGATTAGTGAAGGAACAATTGAAGATTGCACAGAACAGTCAAAGACAAGAACAGTTATACCGCCAAGAGCAGGAACTGTCAACACTAAAGGATGTGGTTAGTGAAGACTTCGCTAAGGTCAGAAGGAGCATTAAGGAGAGAGAGAAAGGTGAAAATGTAATAAAGATTAATCGACTCTACCCAGCAGGGGTAGGTGTTTGGAGGTAAGCTCACTGCTCCCCACTTTTTAAGTAGCAGGTTTTTCCATGTACCTGTGCAGGACAGGTCTATAATAATAATAGTATGTTTTTGTATAGCGCTGCTAGTTGTACAGAGACATTTTGCAGGCACAGGTCCTGGAGCTTACAATCTATGTTTTTGGTGCCTGAGGCACAGGGAGATAAAGTGACTTGCCCAAGGTCACAAGGAGCCGACACCAGGAATTGAACCAGGCTCCCCTGCTTCAAACTCTCAATGCCACTCAGTGTCTTTTACTCACTGAGCCGCTCCCTCTCCCTCAGACATTTCTCCCTCCACTGCAGAGGTAAATGAGAATTTTCACAGGTAGTGTTAGGACCTGCATATACTGGTCATGCTGTGACGTGGCTGCAGGCTTATAACAGTTTGGCCAAAGAGTTTACTTAAATGACCGTTACTCATGAGAAAACAAACAGTTAACAATTTAACGTTATATTTTTTATCATATTGGATGTAGCATTGGGAGTTTTTATATTTTGTTGTACCCAGCAGAGGCAACGACATGAAGGAGACTGTTGAGAACAAGGAGAGTCAGAGGCCCAGCATGGGGCAATTGCCACCGTAAGGGCTACAAACAGTAAGTTCATCAGTCGCCTTCCACCCCGGGGCCAGGGGCAACCAGGAGGGGGGCTGTTAAAGGGACAGGCCTCGCCTCATGTAGCCAAAGGGGGCAAGGGGTGGGTTTGGGGTATTTATACTGTAGGGTTCCCCATTGGTCTGGGTTTCACGTCAGGCAGGGGGAACGACACGTACACTTGCACCACAAGTTCCCTGAGCCACCCAGTGTCACCCAAGATCAATAAAAAGACACGTGGAAAGGAAAATTAGTAGATTTATTCGACCTGTCTAAGGAGGGATTATTAGCGGATAAGAAGGCGGCGCAGGCATCAGGGAATAACAATAAGTATAAAACACTGGGTAACTGGCTGAGGGGTTTCTAAGGCCTCGGACATGGTCAAAAAGACCGTGCTGAGCCGCGCTGAGGGGAAACATTATCCATATCAGCGCGGCTTTAGACGGCGCTTCCGAACGCTTCCGCAGGCGTGCGGAGGCGTGAGGAAATGCAGGAGGCAGGCAAGTTTAAATTTTGCCGCTCATGCAAGCGCAGGGCCGGTCACGTGACTGCCAGAAGCCAATGGCAGTCCGTGACGTCGGCGCCGTGACATGGCGCACTAGCCCCGCCTCCCGAAAGCCTTCCACCCGGCACACAAGCGCGCTCGCTGACGCTCATGCAGGGACAAGAAAAATCTCCTGCTTGAGCAGGAGAGCATGAGCGTCAGCGCTGCCCAGCGCCGCTCCCTGCACCATGTCCCAGGCCTTAGTGTTCGGGACCTATCTTTCCATGGTGCTCATAAAACAGCACGTGCAAAATGTAGGGGGGAGGGGGGCTCAGCATGGTATGAGGTACGACAAGGAATTCAGGCGGAAAATGTGGGGGAACCCTATTCTAAATTTTGGGCAAAGAATATAGACGTACGGCTTTGCCTAGTTACGCCAGAGAAGTGTAGCCCCTTTGCCAGGGGGCCAGCCTGCCAAGCACCGGGAACATTCATAAAAGGGGGAATGTATGTCTTTTATTTATATAGCACTATCCATGTGCATAGCGCGTCACAGCAGTAATACACGTGGCATAATAATGTAACACATCACGGGAATAAGCGCTTCAGACGCTATCAGGGCTACCACCTTCTACTGAAGGACAACCCGGAGGGGAAACAAATTAATTCCCTTACTTGGTGCGGCGGTGTCTCCCGGCATCCTGCTGCAACTCCCCCTCCAACTGCAGTGAACATGGCTGCGCGGCGTCAAATGATGGCGCGTTGCCATGACAACAGGACGCTGCGTGACGTCATGACGCTACGCAGCATCACGTGGCGTCCCGTTGCCATGTTCACTGCAGTTGGGGGGGTGGGGGGAATTGCCGGAGGATGCCAGAGACGTCACCACACCGCACCTTGCCGCCACCCGGAGATTGACAGTCTAAACGCGTAGCCCGGAGGTAAGTGCCCGAAACCCGGAGTCTCCGGGTCAAACCCGGAAAGGTGGCAACCCTGGATGCTGGATGATTTCCCTCTGGTTGAGCCACCTGTGTTGAAACTGAGATATCCTGAAAACCTGACCTGTTGGGGGGGACTTGAGGACAGGGGTTGAGCCCCCGTGTTAGACTCAGCTGCTTGTTTCTCTCTCCAAGCCGGGAAATCCAGTTCCAATCCGTGCGGAAAAACGGCACAGAACCAGCTAGGCCTCTGCTGTCGGTGTTCTCCCCTCACTCAGGCTGCTGCACGAGTGTCTCCACTGTGACGTCACCCTACGTGTGTTTCACATGACGTGCTTCTGCCGCGGTGAAGTTCAGTGCCCGGGCCTCTTGTTATTAAAGTAGCCTCTCCAATACACAGACAGAAAGACCACACGAGACACCGTCATCCACGGAGGCGGTGAGACCGCAGCGTGTCTGCGACTCGGGAGATCCTGTTTCACTTTGATTTGGTTGTTAATGCTTTAAAGGGTGTACCTATTGTAAGTCCATATTCACTACATTTTAAGAGATATAAATAGAGTTTTTGGTACCATCTACACCAAGGGTCTCAAACTCAGTCCTCAAGGGCCACCAACAGGCCAGGTTTTATGGATAACTGGGGGAGCCAGAGTCATCATAACTGCAGGTAGCTAAAGTCTCCATAACTGGGGGATCCAGAAACCCCATAACTGGGGGAGTCACAGAGCCCATAACTGCTGGAGCCTGAGGCCCCATAACTGGGGGAGTCACAGACCCCATAACTGCAGGGAGTTAGAGACCCCATAACTGGGGGAGCCTGAGGCCCCATAACTGGGGGAGTCACAGACCCCATAACTGCAGGGAGTTAGAGATCCCATAACTGGGGGAGTCACAGACCCCATAACTGCAGGGAGTTAGAGACCCCATAACTGCGGGAGCCTGAGGCCCCATAACTGGGGAGTCCAGAGTCCTCAGCTGGCCAAATCAATGCTGTTTCTCATTGGAAGACAGTCTTATTCATTGGAAGGCATTTATTGGAAGACACTCACTTATTGGAGGCTGTCTAATTAATTAGACAATCTCTTTCATTAGCTAGGCACTCTCCCTCATTGAGCAGGCTAACACTGATTTGCACAAATGTTATGTTGAATAGATCCACATAAGCACATTATCCTGATCACAATTAATACGGGAAGAATTGAAGATTAACATGAAGCTCATTAGCACACAATGTAAATGGAACAGTCGGTTGAAATTACATGAGTCTCTAATAATATTATCTGCCGAGTTGACTGCGTGTTCACAGAAATATTATGATAAAGACAGACATTTGAAGAAAAAAAATGACACGTGTTTGGGAAGCTCCTGGTATGTAGGGTACGGGAACATGTTACAGCTGGGAACGAGTTTCCGGCCCGAGCTACAGAGCTACGTTAAAATCAGGGAATATAATGTGACGTAACCTAAGGCAGGGGGGTCCCTTATGTTCCCGAGGTTAAGGTGCATCCTCAAAGCTAATTATTAGCAAAAGCAATGACCGTTCTCCGTCTCATTAGCATAGGATTAAAGTGACGTTATTGTGGCATAATGTTGTGTTATCTTCCAATTACATGAGGCCGGCCGAGACCCTGATATACAGTAAGTGGTTAACTAATGCGGAGAGAAGAGAGGGAAATAACACTGTTGGTTAAATCACCTGACTGTGGGGTTACACCCATCCACGCCCCGTAAAAGCCCTACACACATACGTAAACACGCATACATTCAAAAACACATGCATCCACACATGCATACATACACACTACACAGATACGCGTTCATACAGACACACACATACAGAAACACAGACATACAAACAGATGCACACAAGCACACACAGATACACACATATGCATACATAGCATCTGTCAAAACCTCTCTAAGGCTGCGTCCATACAGCCTTCGACCGCGCGGAGGTGTGCGCGCACATGACGTCACCCGCGTGAAGCGGGAGCGTTTTGTGGACAAGGTAGATGCGCCACGGGGGGGCGTCTTTGACTTCACGGAGCTGGTTCGCCCTCATTGGGTGAACCGCTCACGTGACCTGCCCGTCGCGCCGGGGAATCAGTTTGAACTGATTCCTCGCTGGACGCGATCAATGCCTTAAGGCAATGTGATCGCGCCATGTGTGCACGCCTCCGTGCAGTCTTCGGCAGCATGGACGCCACCTAAGGCTGCGCTTTACTTACGGCGACGGCACACTGTGCCCAGTGGGTGCAACCGTGACGGCGCTGTGTGGCGACCTGAAGCTCTGAAGACCATGGAGAGCGACGTCAGCGTAACGTCAGCGTCACGTGAGCGGTTGAGCCAATGAGGGCGAACCGCTCACGCCTCCACCACGCCCCCTGTCGCCTCCTAAACCAAAGTGCAACTATTGCTATAGCGATGGCGACATCACGCAGGCACATCCATAGTCCGCGAGATGGCGCACGCAAAAGGCCGTATCACAATGAGGGCGAACCACTCACATGACATCACGGGTACGCCCCCACGTCGCATATCCTCCAGATCCCACAGGCCAGGGATCACCTCTGCAGCAGGCGCTCACGGCGTCATGCGCTCCGGCTCGCACGTGCCTACTGTATCCAAGGCCTACTATAGCACAGCTGTGTGGTCTGAGATACAGTAATACTGTGTGCCCCACAATCATTCCTAGTGTGGCTTTATTAGACGCTTTCATACTGTACGTCCCTGGTTTGGATTTTGTCAGAGAGGCTGATTTTGATCCCAGTATTTCTGTGGTGAATTTCCCTCCCCTTCTCAACTTGTTACTTCCTGCTTTAATGCAGATTGCTAGCTCTTGGGCGCAACACATCCCTTGTTAGCATCCTTATGGCAGAGATTAATACAGAGATGCTTCAGGTCTGGGGGGCTACCAGCACGTATGTGTCATTGTAAACCCTGTACACCCAGTATGTCAATGCACTGCTGGGGCCTATGGCAGGGAAGGGGTTAAAAGAGCAAGACACCATTATTTTGATGTGTCGTTAGGGTGGCCAGGCGGCTTCTCCAAAAATACTGGACACAATGGTGAAAGATGCAACAAACTCGAGACACACACACTCGTCACCTCTCTCCGCTCCATGCTGTTTCCTCCTCTCCTTGGCCCCATCCACAGGCTCCTGACACCTCCTCCTGATTGGCTGCATTACCTATCACCAGCCAATCAGGATGGAGGAAGCTGCCCAGCCCCCTAGCATCAGCCCTGCTCTGGGAAATCCGACGCCCCCCCCCCAAGCCTGTAAGGTCACTATGTCCAGAGAGGTAACACCGGGGGGACACGTGCCGTGGCCTGCAGATAAAGACAGACAGTGTAGGATTTCCTTGCTATTCCGGTTTGGTCCGTGTCCAGTCTTAGGATGCCGCTGGTGAGGGCGGTTACGTGACCATATGGCAGCGCTAAATATTCTTCGGGTTGTTCTGATTCCTGAAGAATAACCTTGAGAGGACGAAATAAAGTGTGAAGAAGGTGTTTAGAAAATCATCACCCCGGAATTATTACTCCCTTCAAAAAAGTATCATTGCTGTATTTCTGCGACATAAAAAAGGAAACTGAGATCTGTGACCCCGAAGTGGAAATTAAAGGCACTTTGTACAATATTGCGATTATAACTTTAATGTTTATTTATTTAAATCCTTCAGAGAAATAATGAGGTAATTACATTTCTGGTTGAAAACCAAAACACTGTGGGTGGGAAATCACTGAATGTGGAGCGACTTTTTTCCCCAGTTTTGTACCATATAACCACTTATATAAGGACACCTGCCTGTAACATGTCCATATAACTCCTTATACTGTATAAGCACACCTGCCTCTAACCCCTGTAACATGTCCATCTTACTCCTTATACTGTATAAACACACCTGCTTCTAACCCCTGCGCTGTATCCATATAACCGCTTATATAAGTACACCTGCCTCTAACCCCTGCGCTGTATTCATATAGCCCCTTATATAAGCATACCTGCCTCTAACGCCTGTGATGTGTCTATATAGCCGTTTATATAAGTACACCTGCCTCTAACCCCTACAACGTGTCCACAGAACCCCTTATATAAGCACACCTTCCTCTAACCCCTGCTATGAGTCTATATAACCCCTTATATAAGCACCAGTCTCTAACCCCTGCGTCCATTATAACCCCTTATATAAGCACACCTTCCTCTAACGGTAACCCCTGTGATGTGTCTATATAACCGTTATATAAGCACAACTTCCTCTAACCCCTGCTATGAGTCTATATAACCCCTTATATAAACACACCTTCCTCTAACCACTGCGACGTGTCCATACAACCCCTTATATAAGCACACCTTCCTCTTTCCTCTGCTATTTGTCTATACAACCCATTATATAAGCACACCTGCCTCTAACCCCTGCAATGTACACGCAGCTCACTGTTATATGCAAGGTAAAACAAACACAGCAGCACTGTACACCCAGCTCCTAGTAAGACATCGCCACCTTGTGGCAATGTGAAGTAAGACACTCGTTATTAATACTAATATATACTGTACTACTAATATAGATTTTTCTTACTTTAGTATCAGAAATATTATTTCTTATCTTATACAATTATTTAATTCAACATGAATTTAAGGCAGTCTGCTGCACTAGAAAATGCAAAACACGCTTAACACTTTATGGGGTACATCCTCAGAAGTGCGTAAAAATTTTACCGCTACGTTATCGCCATTTTCCGTATTGATATCCGTAACACGTATCCTCAAAGGGGTTTTGCGTTAAGATACTCTCGCGTTACCGCCAAAAATATGGCATCGATACATTTTAACAAACGTTTTACTTACTCATATCCAAATCATACGGGAATGAGCAGTTTACCTAACAACGCAGTGTTCATGTGATCTGCACGGTAATAACGCCACAATATTCAAGACCTTCCAAAAGCTGCTGTTACTCACATCCACACCCTGATTATCAGTGCGTCATTTCTGGGAATCGCCTAAAAGCAATGTAATGAGTATAGGACTTAACCCTTTCATTACAAAAATTACGCATGTTAAACACAGATATATATTAGGGATCATCTAAATGTCTGAAACACCTCATAAACTGTAGTATGATTTTTAGTGAGTAAAAGGATATGTTTGTGTGAACTAATATGTTATATAATGTAATAATGATTGTATTAAGTATGGGCGTACAATAATGTATAAAGCAAGGCCCCGCTTCTCGGCGCCCCGCTTTTCGGCGATCTGCCGATACGGCGGTACTGAGAAGGGGGCCGCCATGTCCCGAGAATGTTCGCATGCGCAGAACGGGCCAGTCCGGGGTCGCGCATGCGCAGAATGTTTTTTTTGCCGATGTTGCGCATGCGTAGAACGGCACATTGCCGGTCTGCGCATACGCACATAACGAAAATCGCCGGTTCCGCTTTCCGGCGATTTTCGCTTTGCGGCGGGTCCTCAGAACGGAACCCGCCGCATGACTGGGGCCCTCCTGTACCTACACATACCTCAACAACATAAATTAATATTTAATTTTTATTAATGTACAACTACAGTAAATGAAGAAAGGACACTATAATGGAAAAATTAAGAACTGTAAAAATGTCTAATTTCTCAATATTATAATAGAATTTGCATTCGCTTTCGGTGGGTAAAAAAAGTGACAAAAACCCTCCACAGCAAAGCATATAGCAAATGGAAATATTACTGTATGCTCATTTGCATGTCATAGACAGGTCTGCAACACAGCGGACAGCGGATTCTGGGAAATGACATGCATGGGGTTGGTTCTACTGGCTATGCCAGAATGAAGCAGGGATCAGTTTTACCATACTTAGTTAAGTTATGGTGGGTAAAAAAAGTGACAGAAACCCTCCACACCAAAGCATATAGCCAATGGAAATATTACTGTATGCTCATTTGCATGTCTAAATACATTTGCATATATGTCCAAATCAGGAGGATGTCATCGATGTAGCAGAGGTATGGACGGGGTTTCAAGTGACAGGTGGAAAGAAAGTCACTTTACAGTTATGCGCAGAACAGGTTGGCATACTGTGGCGCCATCTGATTGCCCATAGCGGTCCCGGTTGTCTGGAGGTATGTGTCATTACAAAATGTGAAGTAGTTATGGGTCAGAATAAATTCGATGCACTTAGTGTCCACTGTGTCCACTGTGGGCTCTTTACCTATTTATATTCACACACACACACACACATACTCTCACATCACTGACATTCAGGGACATTTTATCACCTCTAGCCATAAAACTGCATGGGGGAGGGATTGTCTTCCATCACAGATCACATTCCAGTATGCACTGTTTTTAAGTTTAAACCCCCTTTTTAGCTTCATTCATTGTAACATCGCCGGAAGAGATCAGTGTATCTCGAAAGCTCGCAAGAATAAAAGCATTTCGTTAGCCACAGAATGGTATCGTCTATTCAATGTTTTTATTTTATTATCTAGAATATATATATATATATATATATATATACAGTGGTTGACAAATCACCAAAAAATCTACTCGCCACACAAAAAAATCTACTCGCCACCTAGTACCAAATGTGTGCTGCTTGGGCCAATATTTACTCGCCCGGGGGTTAAATCCACTCGCCCGGGGCGAGCAAATGTATAGGTTTGTCGAACACTGTATATATATATATATATATATATATATATATATATATATATATTTCCATCTTTACTAATGATTTTATTTCATTATGGGTTACTCACTAGTTGATTATTATGATATATACATTTAATTGTATAATTGTAGACAGGGTTGCCACCTTCTACTGAAGGCAAACTCGGAGATACATTTTGTTTTACATTTAGCTCTTACCTTCGACCGCGGGGTCTCCCGGCATACTCTGGCATCCTTCCAACATGTCCCCCTGCAACTCCCGTCAATATGCATGGAGTCGAAAGGCGCCGCATTGCCATGACAACCGGACGCTACGTAAAGTCACGATGTTACGCTGCATCAAGTTGCCATAACAACGGGATGCCTTGTGGCGCAGTGACGTCATGTAGTCATGGCAACGTGCGGCGCATAATGTCGTGACCTCACGTAGCATCCCGTTGTCATGGAAACGGGTGTCACGTGACACCGTGATGCCACATTCCCATTGTCATGCCAACACCGATTGCGCATGCACAAAAACGGCAAATGCCGATCGCGTATGTGCAGAAGCGGCAAACGCTGATCGTGCTGGGTGGCAAGCCGGCATGCCTCTTCCAAATTCTGTTGCAACTGTGATGGGGAAGGAAGGGGTTAAACTTATTTGCTATGCATTACTGTGTTTGCCCTGTCCCAGCCATTTTTATCCCTCATTTGCAGGTCATTCCCTGCCTGCAAGGGTAAAAGACAAGATGCATTGCTTGCCATACCCTCTAACCGACACATGATGGCAGTCTAGCAGCTGGCATTTCAATGAGAAATACTAATTCTAGAAGAAAAGCACCCAGAAACCTGATGTTTGAGGTGCAAGTACAGTAAGACACCACATGCACCTACATATAAAAATTACAGTTATAACACAAACGTAACATGTTGTTTTAATAAAGTGTGTAAAAACTGCAGATCTTAAATGTAAGGCAGGAGGTATTTTTTGTAAGTCCAAGCAGGAATTCCGTGGACATACAGCTGTGAGATGGGTGAATGAGCTGGGGTATTTTTATGACGGAGCCTCAAAGGGATCTAGCTGATTAGCATCTCCCTGCCTAAAAGAGTGTCAGTTATGAAAAGACCCAGAGACCCATAATATATAGACCCATAATATATACACGGCCGATATTCTGAGGTATCACAGATGACAGACTATTGACATCACTGGGTCAAAAATCAGACTCAGTGGTGCCAAGGTATGGGTGTATCCCAGGTATGCTAAGTGGCATGGGTGTTAACCTGACCCATGCGCCCTGCCCACCGGACAGCCCTTCTGACCGGTCTTATGAACTGTGGGAAACCTGACTATTGGTGGGTTAAATTGTTCCCACAAGGTGATTGGATCCACATGTTAAAGATAGCTTTGGCCAGTCTATAACCGTGGCTTCCCAGGTATTCCCAGTCTGATTCCTGAATCTTGATCCATGATGTAAAGATGCAAGACTTTGTTCCAACACAGCGGCAACTGATCCAGGAAGGAAGGGGTTAATAACAACGTAACCAAGGATTTGCCCCAAACTTTGGCATTCGTTAGCCCTGGTGACTCTGGAACGAATTCTAACGAAGTTCCACTAAATACTTTGAGGTGGCTGAGATATCAGATCAGCAACTTGTGATCTGGCCACAGAACCTTTAAACCAAGGCTGCATTTCTTGCACTTGCAAGGACAATTTATTTTGTTCCCTTATCCCAGTAAGTGTTGTTTTAAGTGTATTCTGCAGATGTCTTGTGTTTGTCTATTAAGGAAATAAATCACAATTTATTTTGCAACCTGTTTCTGTTCAATCAAGTACCCAGAAATATAAATGTGTTGATAAAGTTGGTGTCCATCGTGACAGCAACCAAATTCTGACGCCTTAGGCCCAGGCCTAATGGGAAATCTGCCATTGAACACAACACATTGCAGGTCTATCCTACCTCTTCTAATACAGCACATTGCAGACCTATCCTACCTCTCCTAACACAGCACATTGCAGGTCTATCCTACCTCTCCTAACACAGCACATTGCATGGCCAAACCTACCTCTCCTAACACAGCACATTGCAGGTCTATCCTACTGTACCTCTTCTAACACAGCACATTGCAGGTCTATCCTACCTCTTATAACACAGCACATTGCAGGGCTATCCTACCTCTCCTAACACAGCACATTGCAGGGCTATCCTACCTCTTCTAACACAATACACTGCAGGCCTATCTTACCTCTCCTAACACAGCACATTGCAGGCCTATCCTACCTCTTCTAAAACAACACATTGCAGGCCTATCCTACCTCTTCTAACACAATTTTAACCATGTCTGTAACTGTTACATACGCCCATAATCATATATTATCTATAACTGTCCATGAAATGTCTGTGGATTGAATGTATTACCACTTGTTAATTTAATACAACCATGTATTGTCACCATACATAACTCTGTGCCCAGGACATACAGTACTGTAACTCAAAATATATTATTTCCTGGTAACACATTTTATAAATAAATAAATAAACAAGCAGAGAGAGACCCTGGGACCATCACATTATTACCATAGAAACATATCCGTAAATAATTAAACAACCCCATTACGTGGTTAATTACACACATACAATTATTTTTTGTGTTCATTTTATGACACAACAATATATAGAATTTTGGGGAATGTTTATACGAGGTAATATTTGGAGTTATAGGGAGTCTTTATATGGAGCAATAGGAGGAATTATAGGGAGTGGTTATATGGGGTAATAAGAGGAGTTATAGGGAAAGGTTATTTTGAATCAGGAAATAATTGGAGATTGTTAATTAATTAAATAGTATGTTGAAAGCTCTGCAGAAATCTCAGTGGTTTGCTTCTCATATTTTGAGTTTCCAATCACAGTGCAGGAAGCTTTTGTTATTTTGTGATGAACCAATCATAGAACAGGAAGCATTTCCTGCCTTTTGTGGGGAGCTAATCAAAAAGGAGGTTTTCCCTCTTTTAACGATAAACCAATCACAGCGCAGATCTACTTTCCCGCCATTTGTGCTGTACCAATCACAGCTTAGGATGGTGAGCAGCTCAGGGCTTATAGACAGAGACACTCAGTAGCCATTCTTTCCCTTTATAAACATTCACAGTTATCAGGGAAACATTTCTTTCCAATAACAATCCCCATCAGTAATGTGTCTCCCCGCTCTTTCCGCATTGGTTATCCTGATGTTAATATGACATTTACGTTAATATTGATGTTAATATTAAGATCCTGCAGCATGAACGGAGGCAGCAATAATACTCCATACATTACTGTAATACCACATACAGTACTACAGGGGTTCTCAACTCCAGTCCTCAAGACTCCCCCAAGAGGTCAGGTTTTAAGGATATCCCAGCTTCAGCACAGGTGGTTCAATTAGTGCAGGGGTGCTCAAAGTTTTTAACTTGCGCCCCCCCCCCCCCCGCCTCCTTAACGCCTGCCTCGTGCCACCTCTCCTCAGCTCCGGCGTCAAATGACGTCACGGGGTCATGTGACGTCACGTTACCATGGCAACGCGACGTCAAGTGTCCCCCGCAGCGTCATTTGACGCCGGTGACCATGGCGATGCCTCGCCGAAGATCAGGTAAGTGAAGCTGCAGAGGCCTCACGCGGTCCCCACGGCACTTAATTTAAGTGCCTTGGGGGAGAGCACGGAGACCTCTGTAGCCGCCGCGCCCCGATGGAAAATCTCCCGCCCCCCACTTTGCGCACCGCTGAATTAGTGCACCTGTGCTGGCGCAGGAGTTGAGTTGAGAACCCCTACAGTAGTATACAGTACCAGTAGCCCGGACATCACTCGCGTTTATAATATCCAAAAGGCGACAAATGCTTCTCTATACAAGGACAATATGGGTATTTCTATTTAATAATATATTCCCCATGTATTCATCTAGAACTATATATATATACACACACAAACATATGGATATATTGACATACATACAGATATACAGAGTATATACATATACTGAGTTAAGCAGGACCATCATGGAACATTTTATTTATTACATTTTTCCTAATACCTCTGCAAGGTTTGCCTTATTTTCTCTGTACATTTTCTTTCAGCCAATAAAAAAAAGATTAAAAAGAATTAGAATGTATTTATTTGTTTGACATATAAATTGTGGTCTGTCAATTATGTAATCTAAGCAATAAAACCCATGTTCCTTTATTCCTAGCACGAATATCAGCTGTATGTATGTACTGTATGTATGTACAGTATGTGTGTATATATGTGTGTATATATATAATGTATATACACACGGCACAGTGATAGGATGTTTCTGTAAGATACAGATATCCCTGCGTGTCTCACTATATGTGTCCTGTTATTAAACACCTTTTCTCCTGTAAAGATGGAGAATGGGAGTTGTTACACAGAGGAGCAGATGGAGAAACTGTTACTTTGTGCAGAACCACAGGTGGGGGAGGGTGTGTGTGTGTGTGTGTGTGTGTGTGGTGCAGAGTAAATGAGTACTTCAGCATAAACTAATTAAATATTTGTAAATCAATATTGCTGACCTGAGGAAGGGAGAACTCAAAAGCTTGTTTTGTAATATTTATTTATAAAAATGTTTTACCAAGAAGTAATACAATTGTTAGTCCAAATAAAAAAGGTATCACCTAATACTGAAGTACTCGTTTACTCTGCGCTACAGTATTATATAGATATATATATATATACATACATACATACACACACACACACACACACACACACATATACATACACACACAAACTGGATATATATACAGGGCTATTTACGTGGGGGCTGGAATACTAACTTGGAGAGAAAATTATTTTTCTACCAATTTCTTTATTTAAATCTGAATTATTGACTATAATTTAGATATTCTTTGTTTAGAGTTCCATATACTGTACAGTATATGGATTTAATTAAATGTAATGACCTGTGAGTGCTCAGTCCCTTCTGGCTATAAAAATAGTATAGAAAACATTACCGTTCTGGCGATAGGTAAATAAAGACAGCACTCAGTCCAGTAATCCATAAATGGTGTATTCAGCATACAGCTAAAAAAAGACGCCCAATCCGACATACGAAAGGTCTCGTTCTGGGATCGAAACGTCGGATTGGGCGTCTTTTTTTTAGCTGTATGCTGAATACACCATTTATGGTCTACTGGACTGAGTGCTGTCTTTATTTAACTATCACAAGAACGGTAACCTTTTGTATATATATATATACATATATATATATTGGAGATGAGTCTAGTATGTATGCAGTATATATAAGAATATATATATAATATCTATTTTCGATTTAATGTCCAAATCAGAGGACAGAGGGAGGTTCAGGATATGACCGAGCTCAGGCCGCACTCCTTGTTATTCAAGCTGTGTATGATAATAGCAAATGATTATATACTGTATATTGACAAAATGGCTGCACGCAACAAGTTAAACTCAAAGATGGCTGTACTCATGCTCAGTGGGAACCTTATTACGATTCAACCTGGCAATATCAGAATGTGGTTGGAACAACATATGGGACCTTGCACATAAACAAATTTCAGAGATGCCAAAATGGGGGTTATACTTAAAACGAAACCAGTGTATTTCTTAGCGACATTGCAGGAGATTGAGCAATGCAGTGCTCATTTACTTCATTTAATATAATCCCCAAACTTCACCTTTACAGTTGCAAATATGCTGTTACTATAGTAATTAGATAAACATGCTGTTGTCTTACATATTATTTACCTTAGGAATTTATTTATAGATCATGAGACATTTAGATAAACAGTAATGAAAAATTAAATATCAATAATAATTGGAACATTACATCTAATTATTCCCTCTATAAAAGAAATAACAAATACCACAGATTGTACGTCTCTGTGCTGCGATAGAAGCGATAACTATGATCGATACTGGAATTACCTCCATGTTTATCTGACTACTAATTCCTAATCCTATTACCTGATTAGTTTCAGTGTCTTTAGTAGCTTTTCTTCTTCACATTATATATACTTGTATATTTATATTATTCCTACAGATGTACAGTAGCAGATGAAAGCAAGATCCAATAATCTGCCAAAAACATTTTTTCATGTTTGGGGTAAATATTGTGAGTGTGTAAATATTATGCATGATACATATACACTATGCATCATTATACACACTATGCATTATACATTATATACACAATATATGCATTATACAATATATGCATTATACAACATATACATATACATACATACATACATACATACATACATACATACATACATACATATATACATATATATATATATATATATATATATATATATATATATCCGCCCCCAGCCCACCCCTCTCCTGGTGATACAACGTATATATGTAACTCCCCCTCCCCACCCCCCGGTCACAGTCTCTGTATCACCCGCAGTGACACACACCCCGGTCTCCCTCTCTGCCTCCGATCACCTCTCTATCCCCCCCAGTCAGGTGTCATGTCGGGCCCGGCGGGTGACTCCGCGGTGCCGGTTCGGGTGCCCAAGTGCTCTCGGTGCCGGAATCACGGCTTCGTGGTGCCCGTGCGGGGTCACTCCGGGCGCTGCGGGTGGAAACTCTGCACCTGCCCCAAGTGCGCCCTGATCTCCGAGAGGCACAAGATCCTGGCCGCTCACAAGCTGCTCCGCAGGGGAGCAGCCCGGGGGGAAGGAGCACACCCGGGGGAGGCACACCCGGGCGAGGCACACGCGGAGGTAGCACCTGGGCCCGGTCACCCGGAGACCAGTGCTGAGCACAGACCCCCGGGGGGGCGCTACAGCACAGGGACCGCTGCAGGTGATATGTTTAGGTGACACAGTGAGGTGACAGGGTGAGGTGACCGTGACAGTGTGCGGTGACATGGTGAGGTGACACGGTGAGGGTGAGGTGATAGGTTCAGGAGACATGTTCATGTAACAGGTTCAGGTGACATATTCATGTGAATATACAAAACTGATATTGTGACTGGTCACTTTCTTTTGTGCTTCTAATGACCTGGTGAGGTGACAGGTTCAGGAGACATGTTTATGTAATAGGTTCAGGAGACATGTTGTGGTGATACTGAGGTTCAAGTGACACACGGAGGTGACATGGTGAGGTGAAAGTGCGAGGTTCAGGTGACAGGTTAAGAAGATCTGCGAGTGTCACGTGTCACCTGGGGCTGCGCAACAGAGCAAAAATTGTTTTCTGAGATTAAAAGACGCCACTGTGTCATGGTGACCAAGTATACTGACCGTGATGGGAAGCGGTGTGTGATGTACCCTATCCGGCTCCTGTCTAAGAAGGTCATACGTGTCACACCCAGTGTGCGTCACTTTGCATCACTGTAAGATGGGGTTGTAGCGTCCTTTGCATCAGTGAGTGTACATGTGCAAGACACGTTATCCTATGACATTACCGCGGACACAATGTTTATCTCGCCCTTTACTGCGGATCCAGTTAAACAAATGTAGCCACCGGTAACAACATACAGTAGCGCCATGTCGCGTGGTAAGAATTATGTTGGGATGCTGGCGATAGTATAAGATGTACCTTTATTCACATCGTTAGGTCTCATCTGTCCTGCATCAGCAACTTTTGACTAATGAATCAGAAGCAAAACATAAAAAATAGACATCGGAAGCACAGACTGGAATATTAATTCATTATTGCTCTTGACTGTAACACGAGCCGGCCTGACACAGACCCTCTGCCATTCCTTATATATTCAATTACAACCCTAACCCTCATGTCTCTATGTCCTGGCTAATTTGCAGGGCCCCCCATGCTCTCCGAGTATGTGCCCAGCCCAGAGTTCTTTGAGAAGGAGACCCCCAGGATGTACCCAGGCTGCCCCCCCATGTACCACTACCACCCCTTCCCCATGGGATTTGCCGTCACTCCGCCAGGATTCAGAGGAGTAGGAATTCCGCAGAGAGGCGTCCGACATAGTCACCCGATGAGTGTGAGCCAGAGTGAGAGAATGAGGGGAGACAGAGAGAGTGAGAGCAGACACGGAGAGAGCGCGAGCAGACTTGGAGAGAGAGCGAGGACAGACTAGGAGAGAGCGAGGGCCGACTAGGAGAGAGCAAGGGCAGATGGAGAGAGAGCAAGGGCAGACTCGGAGAGAGCAAGGGCAGACTCGGAGAGAGAGCGAGGGCAGACTCGGAGAGAGCGAGGGCCGACTCGGAGAGAGCGAGGGCAGACTCAGTGAGGAGACGGAGAGAGAGGGCAAGGGCAGACTCGGAGAGAGAGCGAGGTCAAACTCAGAGAGAGTGAGGGCAGAATGGAGAAAGCGAGGACAGACTCAAAGAGTGAGAGGAGACAAAGAGCAAGGTCAAACTCGGAGAGAGAGCGAGGGCAGACTCAGAGAGAGAGCGAGGGCAGACTTGGAGAGAGAGTGAGGGCAGACTCGGAGAGAGAGCGAGAGCAGACTTGGAGAGAGAGTGAGGGCAGACTCGGAGAGCGAGGGCAGACCCAGAGAGTGAGTAGACAAAAAGAGCGAGGGCAGACTCAGCAAATTAGGGCAGACTCGAAGAGAGTGAGGGCAGACAGTGAGTGAGGGCAGACTCGGAGAGAGCGAGGGCCATTCTGTGTATGTACCTGTGTATATGCCTGTGTGTTAATGCGTATCATTCTGTATATGTACCAGTCAGTGCAGTGTATATGTCTACTGTATGTGTGTTAATGTGTATCATTCTGTATTTGTACCTGTCGCTGCAGATCATAGATAAAATGGTGTCAAGTGTTGCTTTGTGACATTCATGCTGATGATGTCATTGTGTGACATACTCTGTTTTCTGGTGTTTGTGCAGCTCCAGGACGCAGGGGGAGATTTCCGTCACGGTTATTACCCCCCTGTTCCTCCATTTATACCACCTGGCTTCCTGCCCGGGATTCACTACCTGCGCCCTCCTGCGCCTCTGAATGTCAGTGTGATGGCCGACCACAGCAGGGACGTTTCGGGTGAGTATCTGTGACACACATTGCTGGGATATGAGGGCACAATACAAGCCCTTACACAACAGATGATTGTCAGCTCCACAGGGCAGGGTCCCCTTTATCATTTAATTGCTGCTCTTATCTCCACTTTGTACTTAATTTTTCCTGCATTGTAATTTTGTAAAGCATACACACACACACACACAAAAAATACATTCTGCAAAGAGATTTGTCCTAATGGGAAGATATACCGGTAAGTACATCCAAATATGTGTAAGTTATATGCTGCTGTATTGTCAGTTTGTTTATCTAATTACAAACTGTCTTTCTTTCTGGCTGCATTCCACAAGGACTGACCCAAATGCTGGGAAATGCTATTGTCACAGCATACTTTTGAGCTCTACTACTCACACCTGTAGCCCCTCCCCCGAGCTTCCTTTAAAAGCAGTTCATTTCCACTTTCTGGTTGCCAGTTCAATGGGTCTTGTGCATAAAAATGAGCACAACCGTCCCACCCTTTGCAATTTTGCGGGGCTCGGTGCAGCCAGGGGCTTTCGCCCGTGCTCTTCCCTGGTCCGGCATCTCCTCCTCACATGACGCCGTGACGTCACATAGTCATGGCAATGCGACACTATTTGCCGTCGCGGTGCCATGATGACGGGACGCTGTAGGAGGAGATGCCGCCGGACCAGGTAAGAGACACTTAGAGAGGCCCCGTGCTCTTCCCCCGACAATCGGTTTAATTGTTGTGGGGAAGAGCGCAGGGACCTCTGGAAGCGCGAGGCTCTGTCCACATGCACCGATGGCACTGCCATTAAGCCAGCCCTGGGACACATGGGAGATATGTGACAGTGGAATTTCCCAGCATCTGGGTTAGTTCAGTGCTAGAGCTGCTGCATTGACTTGCAGAGGTTGTGGGTTTTAATCCTGTTGGGTCTGACACTAATATCCCCTTTGTCACAAGGGCCCTTAGACTGATTGGTCTTCAATATATATTTTAGGATGTGATTAAATATACTTTCTATAAACATTAGCATATCTCCCAGGGTACTTGAGGTATGTTCTTTTGTTTTGCACAGGCATCTCTCCCTAATTTATTTGGAGTGAGGTTTGAGGGGACATATATACAACTGGAGATACTATTAAATCCTCCCTCCTTCAGGTCATTCGCTTTTTAAAGAAGCGGTTTAGAAGATGCGATTTGCAATAGAGAATACCATTTTTTCTCACATTTCATTCCGCTTCCTGTGAACATGACAACCTGTGTGGGTTTTGCAATTTTGTGGGTTTTTTTGCGTTTTAGTAATGAGAAGATGTCTGTGTTTTGCTGTCTTAGGTCCGAGCTGCAAGATGATGCCAGAGAGAAGCCAGGCACAGGGCAGGGAGCAGAGCAGCTAAGAGGCTCGAGGCTGAGAGCGCCCCGTGCAATATGAATTAGAATAGGAGTAGGACATTTCTAACATACATTATTAACCTCTTAAAGCTGCAGTTCAGGCTCCCGTTTTTTTTTTTTTTTTTTTAGTTTTTTTTTTAACTTCAATAGTTTTATCTGGGCAATCTCTACTTACCTAAAAAAAACTGCATAGCTGCCGGTTAATTCGTTCTCCGTCTATTGATCGGCAAAGTTTGGCGACATCTTTAAATATGGGGAATGTAAATCGTTGCTATAGGAACAAGCATGCTTGTTAAAATAGAATACAAGAAAATTGGTCTTTCAAAGTTGTTGTTTTTAAAACAGAAAATGCTAAAAGTATTTTTTCTTACTACAGAACTGATTTATTAAAAAAAAAAACACACATGCGGGATATTGCCTGAACTGCAGCTTTAAGTAGAATAGGATTTTGCAGTATTGAAGGCATTGATAATGTCTCATGAAATTGAGCTGTACTGCCTTATTCTTATTAGATCTGTAAAAAAAGTAATTGTGAGGAAACATATAATTTACCAAAATCTGCAAAACTGGTGCAACCCACCAAAAAAACAGCAACACATTTAACTAAACAAACAAACACTGAAGGCAATACAATGATCTTTTCTTTAATATACGGAGGTTGTTTTACACTCCTTTTTATAGCTGGGAACCACACTGGGTCGGTTTAAGGTTTTCCGTTAAATGGCTGAGTGCTGATCACACTGTGTGTGTTAACGCTAAACTTGACTACATCAGAAAACGCTGTAAATAAAATCACCTGCACATTGGTAGTGACAAGTTACAAGTAGTGTGCACATCATAAGGTTCCAGACTTTGCTGGGCCAGGGTAGCCGGTACAAGTTTAACTAGAGCTGATCAAAATGTAACAGTTGTTCAGTCCACGCGTCAAAGGATTTATAAATGTTTTGTATTAACACCGTTTGATACTTGCTGTTTCACTGGAATCCGTTTTGAGCAGTTATATAACACTGGATGTTTGACAGATTTGCCAGTTTTGGAACAAAGGGCTGTACTGTTTTACACACTGAATTTTATATTTGTTTTGCAACTAATAAAGTTAATATTCTTGTTTGTTATATTGATTTTTTTTTAACGGAATTTATTTTTAATATATCTTATATTTAAAAATCGTAATAATGAATCATATGCATTCTCATCTTTCTTTTTTTTTATATATAATTCTTGGTTTATCCTCAATAATCATTGCAACATTTGGGTCCCTTTAGCAAGCACATTTCTGTGTTGTATCATCAGAACTAGCTAGAAAAGAACCAGATCCCAGTATAAGATATCATGCCACACATATAATTCATACATTCCCATAAGGGAATATTTTGCAATGAAAGTGGATCTGCCAAACAGATTTCCTACAAAACTCTCATACAGATATAGAGAAAACATTTTATTATATGATCCAGGGTGTAACTGTAACATAGAGAAGAGATTATATACACATTATCCTTCAGGCCTAACCCCCCGGCCTCTCCTACTCACCCCCTGGCCTCTCTTCTCCTTACCCCCAGGCCTCTCTCTGCCTCCGTACCCCCAAGCCTTTATCATCCGCCTTACTCCCGGGCTTCTCTCCTCTTTATCCACAGGCCTCTCCAACTCCTCACCACCAGGCTCCTCAGCCCTATCTTCTCCAACTCCTCACCCCGGGTCTCTCACTGTCTCCTCACTACTAGACCTCTCCTCCTGCTCATCATCCCCGGACCTCCTGCTTCTCACCCCCAAGCCTCTTCGTGCTACTCATCCCTGGGCCTCTCCTGCTCTTTACCTCAGGACCTCGGCTCCTGCTCATCACACCCGGTCCTCTTCCTGGCTCCTCCCAGGCCTCTCCTGCTCACCCCTGGGCCTATCCTCTGCCTCCTCATCCCTGGGCCTATCCTTTGGCTCCTCACCCCTGGGCCTTTCCTCTGGCTCCTCACCCTTGGGCCTATCCTCTGGCTCCTCACCCCTGGGCCAGTCCTCTTACTCCTCACCCCTGGGCCTATTCGCCTACTCCGCACCCCTGAGCCTATACTCCTCAACCCCGGGCCTCCTCCGGCGCCTCACCCTCGGGCCTACTCCTCCTTACCCCTGGGCCTCTCCTCCGGCTCCCCACCCCTGGGCATCTCTCTGGCTCCCCATCCCACGGGCCTCTCTCTGGCTCCCGACCCCCCGGGCCTCTCCAGTTCCTCACCCCTGGGGCTCTATTCGTGCTACTAAACCCTGGGCCTCTCCTCCTGCTCTTTACCCCAGGGCCTCTGCTCCTGCTCATCACACCCGGGCCTCTCACTGGCTCCTCCTGGGCCTATTTTCCTACTCTGCACCCCTGAGCCTATACTCTTACTCCTCAACCCCGGGCCTCCTCCGGCACCTCTGGCCCCTCACCCCTGGGCCGCCTCCTGCTGCTCCTCCCCCCTGGACCTCACCTCCACCTTACCACTGTGCCTCTCCTCCGGCTCCCCATCCCCCGGGCCTCTCCTGCTTCTCACCCCTAGGCCTCTCCGGCTCCTCACCCCTAGGGGTCTATTCGTGCTATTAAACCCTGGACCTCTCCTCCTGCTCTTTACCCCAGGACCTCTGCTTCTGCTCATCACACCTGGGCCTCTCACTGGCTCCTCCCAGGTCTCTCCTGCTCACCCCTGGGCCTTTCCTCTGGCTCCTCACCCCTGGGCCTCTCCTCTGGCTCTTCACCCCTGGGCCTATCCTCTGGCTCCTCACCCCTCGGCCTATCCTCTGGCTCCTCACCACTGGGCCTATCCTCCTACTCGGCACCCCTGAGCCTATACTCTTACTCCTCAACCCTGGGCCTCCTCCGGCGCCTCAACCCCGGGAATCTCTCTGGCCACTCACCCCTGGGCCTACTCCTTCTGCTCCTCCCCCCTGGGCCTCTCCTCCACCTAACCACAGTGCCTCTCCTCCGGCTCCCCATCCCCCTGGCCTCTTGCTCCCCACCCCCCGGGCCTCTCCTGCTTCTCACCCCTAAGACTCTCTGGCTCCTCACCCCTGGGGCTCTCTCCGTGCTACTAATCCCTGGTGCTACTAATCCTGCTCTTTACCCCAGGACCTCTGCTCCTGCTCATCACTCCCGGACCTCCCACTGGCTCCTCACTCCCAGGCCTTTCCTCTGGCTCCTCACCACTGGGCCTCTCTCCTCTGGCTCCTCACCCCTGGGCCTATCCTCCTACTCCAACTCCAGGCCTCCTCTGGCTCCTCACCCCAGGGTCTGTCCTGCTCCTCACCTCATGGCCTCTCCTCCTGCTCACCCCATGGGCCTTTCCTGCTTCTCACCGCTGTGCCTCTCATTTGGCTCCTCACCTCTGGGCCTCATCGCCCTTGAGCCTATCCTGCTCCTCACCCTATCCTCCTGCCCCACACCCCTTAGCCTCTCCTGCTCCTCAGCCCCTGAGTCTCTCCTGTTCATCACCCTTGGGCCCCTGTCAGGCTCCCCACCCCTGAGACTCTCCTGCTCCTTACCCCTCTGCCTGTCCTCACCCCTGGGACTCTCCTGCTCCTCACCTCTGGGCCTCTCCTCCGGCTCCTCACCTCTGGGCCTCCTCATCACTCCTGGGCCTATCCTGCCCCTCACCTCTTGGCCTCTCGTCCTGCTCCCACCCCTGGGCCTCTCCAGCTGCACAGGCCTCTCTCTGGGTCCCCAACCCTGGGCCTCTCTCCTGCTCCTCAACCTGCGCCTCCTCCAGCTCCTCACCCCTGGGCCTATTCTCCTGTCTCACCCTCGGGCCTTCTCTGGCTCCTCACTTGTGGGCCTATCTCTGCCTCCTCACCCCCGGGCCTCTCCTCCTGCCCATCACCCCTGGGCCTGTCCTCTGGCTCCTCATCCCTGGACCTCCTCCTGCTCCTTACCCCTGGGCCTCCTGCCCCGCACTTCCAGGCATCCTCCGGCTCCCCACCCCTGGGCCTCCCTGGCTCATCACCCCTGGACCTCTCCTCCTGGTCCTTACCCCCCGGGCCACTCCTGCTCCTCATTCCCTGGCCTTTCTTGTGCCTGGTGGTAGAGACTTGATCTTGTGTATGGGGATGTTATCCCAGTGCTTGTGGATGAGGTTCCATGTTCAGCACAGACACACACTGACAACCTGCTCATCCCCTGCCTAATGGAGCCCAGGCCTCCTCTTCCTGGCCTGGGCCTCCTACACCACCCTTATCTGAACTTCCACCGCAGGGAGCGACGGGAAGATATCTATCAATACTGCGCAGTGTAATATCCATGGCGGAATTAGGAAGGAATTTATTTTTCCCCTTATGAGACATCACTGGATAATGTGTCACTGGGGTTTTTGGTTTGCCTTCCTCTGGATCAAAATACTGTAAATACTGTAAGGGGAATGAAACAGATAATGAACTAAATAGAATAGATGAGGAAATAAGGGGTTATGGAGGTAGAATGGGGGCAAGTGCGAATTTGAAAAGCAGCGAGACACCCATAGTAAATACAGATAATACAAAAAACAACTTCTAAAGGCTAAACCAAATTGGCACAGAAAGGAAGGAGCAGATAAGATAATAGTACAGGCTGAAAAAAAACTTAAATGCATGAATGCTAATGAAGCCTGACAGATAAAATGGGGGAGCTTGAATTAATAGCTGCAAGGGATGATATCATAGGCATTACTGAAACATGGTGGGATGAAACTCATGACTGGACAGTTAATTTAGAGGGTTATTCCCTTTTTCGGAAGGATCAAGCAAATAGAAGAGTAGGTGGAGTATGTTTATATGTTAAACCGGCTCTAAAACCTATTATAAGGGAAGATGTTTATGAAGGGTATGATGAAAATGTAGAGACTTTGTGGATAGAAATTAGCAGTGGAGGTAAAAGTATAAAGAAAATGTTTGTGGGAATATGCTATAAACCACCAAATATCTGTGAGATTGAGGAAGCTAAAATACTTTTGCAAATGGAGAAGGCATCAAAACTGGGTCATGTTTGCATAGTGGGGGATTTTAATTATCCAGACATAGACTGGGGCAATGAGATTAGCGTTACAACAAAGGGAAACAGGTTTTTGGGGGTGCTTAAAGACAATTATATGACCCAAATTGTTGAGGAACCAACCAGGAGAGAGGGGCAATACTGGATTTGGTAATATCAAACAATGTAGAAGTAATAGCAAATATTAAAGTCCTGGAACATTTGGGTAACAGTGATCATAACATGGTCTCATTTGAAATAAATGATCAAAAAACAGATTACTTGGGTTCAAAGACGACCTTAAACTTTAGAAAGGCAGATTTTAATAAACTGAGGTCTAATCTACAAGTAATACACTGGGATGATGGTTTTGCAGGGAAAAATGTAGAAGATAAATGGGCAGTCTTTAAAACTTTGTTAGAAAAGCACACTTATCAGTGTATACCCTTGGGTAATAAGTATAAAATAAATAAGTCAAAACCAATGTGGCTAAATAAACAGGTAGGGGAGGAAATGGAAAAGAAGAGGCAGGCATTTAGATTCCTTAAGTCAGAAGGGACAGAAGCATCATATCAGAATTATAAGGAATGTAACAAAAATTGCAAAAGGGCAATCGAATTAGCAAAAATGGATAATGAAAAAAAATGATTGAAACAGAAAGTAAGATCAACCCTAAAAAGTTCTTTAACTACCTTAACAAAAAAATAAGAAAATAAAATATAGGACCCTTTCAGTGTGAGATGGGCAGGCAGATTATAGGAAATAAGGAAAAAACAAAGGTATTAAACAAATTCTTTGCCTCTGTGTAAGGTGTCTGGTAAGTAGGAATTTAGACCACGGTAATGCAGTTGATGTGGTCTACTTAGATTTTGCATAGGCGTTTGATACGGTTCCACACAAGAGGTTGTTGTACAAAATAAAGCAAATTGGACTCAGTAAAAATATATGCACCTGGATTGAAAACTGGTTGAAGGATAGGCAGAGGGTTGTCATAAATGGAACTTTTTCAGATTAGGCTATGGTCGTGAGTGGAGTACCTCAGGGATCGGATCTGGGACCCCTGCTTTTTAACTTGTTTATTAATGACCTTGAGGTTGGCATCGAGAGCAAAGTCTCCATCTTTGCTGATGATACTAAATTGTGTAAGGTATTAGAATCAAAGCATGATGTAATTTCTCTCCAAAAGGACTTGGAGAGACTGGAAACTTGGGCAGGTAAATGGCAGATGAGGTTTAATACAGATAAATGTAAGGTTATGCATTTGGGAAGCAAGAATAAACAGGCAACTTACAAATTTAATGGGGATAAATTGGGGGAATCCTTGATGGATAAGGATTTATGAGTGCTTGTAGACAGCAGGCTTAGCAATAGTGCCCAAAGTCATGCAGTAGCTGCAAAGGCAAACAAGATCATATCTTGCATTAAACAGTCAATAGATGGAAGTTAACATAATTATGCCCCTTTATAAAGCATTAGTAAGACCACACCTTGAATATGGTGTACAATTTTGGGCACCACTCTTTAGAAAAGACATTATGGAACTAGAGAGAGTGCAGAGAAGAGCCTCCAAATTAATTAAGGGGATGGACAATCTAACTTATGAGGAGAGACTAGCTAAATTAGATTTATTTACATTAGAAAAGAGGCGTCTAAGAGGGGATATGATAACTATATACAAATATATTCGGGGACAGTACAAGGAGCTTTCAAAATAACTATTCATCCCACGGGCAGTACAAAGGACTCGGGCCATCCCTTAAGGTTGGAGGAAAGGAGATGTCACCAGCAACAAAGGAAAGGGTTCTTTACAGTAAGGGCAGTTACAATGTGGACGTCATTACCCATGGAGACTGTGATGGCAGATACAACAGATTTGTTCAACAAAAGGTTGGACATCTTTTTAGAAAGGAAAGGTATACAGGGATATACCAAATAAGTCAATATGGGAAGGATATTGATCCAGGGATTAATCCGATTGACAATTCTTGGAGTTAGGAAGGAATGTATTTTCCCCTTATGAGATATCATTGGATGATATGTCACTGGGGTTTTTTGTTTGCCTTTCTCTGGATGAATATACTGTAAGTATAGATATAGGGTAAAGTATCTGTCGTCTAAATTTAGCATAGGTTGAACTTGATACATATGTCTTTTTTCATCCCCATCTACTATGTATTACTGAGCCGTGCAATACTGTCCTGTGTAGGACTGTCCGTGTGAAGGACGGTCGTCATGGAAAGGTCTGGTCACTCTGGAATGCCAGACCGCCAGTACCCAAAACAGCGGGTCACTGGTACACTGAGTGCCTCTTTTCCTACAGACCCCAAGGGATTCCTGCTCGGGTTTGGGCAAAAAGGTGCCCAAAAACATTCCTAGCCTTACTTTGCTAGGATGGTAGCGTCACCACCCAGAACCGCTAAGGGGGGATCGTACCCCAAGAGCTAGGCTCTTATACCTGGGGTACCTCCCACCCAATCCCGGTGATTACAGGCTCTCGTGGTCAGCCACAAGTTACACAAACCAGGTATACACACCGCAACGATTTTAGCCTAAACTCTTATACCTTGGTGATCTCTGGGGCAATGGGTTCTCCGCTAACTCAGTGTCGGGATGGTGCATAGCGAGAAATTAGGGCTGAGATGTAGGGAGGGGCAGAGGAGTGTAGAGCTTTAAAAGTGAGGAGGAGAATTGAGTGCGAGATGCGGGATTTGATAGGAAGCCAGGAGCATGATTTCAGCAGGGGAGACGTTGAGACATATTTAGGAAAGAGTAGAGCGATTCTGGCAGCAGCGTTGAGGATAGATTGTAGGGGAGACAGGTGAGAGGCAGGAAGGCCGGACAGCAGGAGGTTACAGTAATCGAGACGAAAGAGAATGAGGGCCTGAGTCAGAGTTTTAGCAGTCGAGTAACAGAGGAAAGGGCGTATCTTTGTAATATTGCGGAGGAAAATGCGACAAGTTTTAGAGGAGTTTTGAATGTGAGAGGGATTACTGGGGATAATGGGAACCCAGCCAGATTCTAGGGTCACATCATTCTCAGTAAGCATATAACACAATATACTTATATTTACAAGTTACACAAAATCATGTGGGATAACACTCAGATATGACAATAGGGCTATTCTACAAGGGTTTAATCTACAAGAGTACAATACACAAAATATAACATACAATCAGCAAATAAAAGGGGTGAGTAGTAGGAGAAAAGTTCTTTAAAAAAAACTTACTGAAAGTTCAGTTACAGTCTGTAGGGGGCGGATTAAAGTCTCTCGGCTGGTGCAGGAGAAGAGAGATAACAGCAGAGGCCAACATACAGTATTCCAAAGAGTGATCTAAAAGGTAAAATGGCCAGGCATGTTTAAAAAAAAAAAAAAAAAAAAAGATTTTCTTGTCCATTATTCCCTATGGGGTTTCCAGACTAATCGGACATTTGGGAAGGCTTTTAATCTTGAGCCAATCACAGAGCTGGCTTGCATCTAACAGACACTTGGAAATAGGGGTTAATGATTCATCCAGCAAAGGGTGCTGAAACATCTGAAATCTGGGACTTTATCTCTGCAGGGGTCATGCAGCCAATAGTAAAGCTACATGGGACACAGCCCATGCAGAGCCACAATATACCCCTTCTGGGACAGTTTCACATCTAAGCAAGGCTAGTACAGAGGAACCAAAGGGTGGACGTGACTTGGGGGGGAAGGGAACACAGTATATCGAAATAGCTGGCCCAACGTGTCAGACTTTTAAGAAGGTGGAAAATAAGCAGTAGGGAGATAGAAATACTGCTGCGGCCGAGTTTATTCGAGCATTTGCCCGTTCTCGGCCGCAGCAGTAACCTGTCGCGCGCCGGAGGGTGCCGGGCGCGCGCCGAAGCAGCGGAAGAGCGCCCTCCGATCGGGGCGCTCTCCCTCCCGCTGCCGGGTCTGCCGGGTCCCCCGGAACCCCCTGCCGCCGTCCCCCACATCGCGGGACACCAGGGCTCCCTCGGGGAGCCCTGGACGCGCGTGCAGGGGGCGCAGGCTCCCGATGACGCGTGACCGCGCGTCGCACGCCGAGGGGCGGCCACTAGCAAGCCGGGAAATCTCCCGGCTTGCGGAACCGGCCACACTTTAATAAAGTGTGTCGGTAGTGTATGTTCTAGGAAACACATTTTTTTAATGGGAACATTAATGAGAAATGCTTTTTTCCCCCGTTAAACTTGAGAGATTGTGCGGGGGATGATTTGAGTAAAGCATTAAAAAAAAAAATTAAATAGCAAGAGAATTTCCACCAAAATATAAGGATTTGTCCTAGAACTTTATGCAAAAATTAATTAGAATCAATGGATCATTTTACGTTAGTGTCCCTTTAGTAAAGCGATTTGGGAAATAAATTTTTTTTTTAAGATCCCAATTTTGGGGAAACTTACATATTCAGAATGTATCTATGGAATTTTTAAGAATAAACATAAGTACAATAATGGTACAATATTCCTGATTTTAGGAATTGTTAAGTATAATTTGTGGATGGCTAAGTGCCAGGTTTCAATTAAAAATGGGTGTATTTCTGAGGTTTAAGTTTTTCAGGACATTGTGAAAGCTGTTAGAAGAGTTAAGGGAAATGAGAAATTGCTTTTAGAGGAGAAAACTTGGAACAAATGCTGGGCTAATATTGTATAACGTAAGTCCATACATATTGTGCAGTTTTTGTTTGTAAATTGATTGTTCTGTGAAATGTAATGTTGGAAAAAAATGTCCTCCTATTGCCCCATACAACCCCTCCCTATAACTTCTATTACCCTATATAACCCCTCCCTATAACTCCTCATATTGCACAATATAACCACTATCTATAACTCCTCCTATTGCCCTATATACCGTAACCTCTCCCTATAATTCCTATGACCATGTGTAAGAGGCAAGTACAGACATACACACAAGGAGACAAATTTGGGGAAATTAAAACATGGCTTTATTCAGCCTGTCCCTTTAACAAGGCAAAACACAAAAAGAAACAAAAGAAACACACAGCCTATCCCTGTGTAAGGGCTAACTCACTTCCCAGTCCCTCTCTACAAGACTGGGAGGAAAAGCCCCTTACCAGCCTATCATTCCAAAGTCTCAAAAAGTACCTAGATGCAGGTGGCCTTTCATGTCAGTCTCCGGGGTCTGGATAGTTGTCTGCTTGAGGGTCTAGCCTCTGGTAGTGTCCTGCATCCTCTGTGTCCAGGCATAGAGGTTTGGTCCCCTCATGTCTTGCTATCAACACACAGTCCTCCTGTGTCCTCAAGACTCCTGGATGCAGTTTCAGCAGGAGTTTTTAAACCTGTCTGATTACCATGGTGGAGACTGGGTAATTGTCTAGCTGCAATTATCCAGCTCCCTGCTGGTTTCTCAGACTACTGAGGCTTTGTATTGCAGCGTCATTGAGACAGGGTTGCTTCCCTGTTACACCATGTAATTAAACTTGTTTTATATAACTAAAAGTTTCTGCCCGGATTGATGGGAAGTTACTGTTATATATGTTTAACCCTCTGGGTGTGTCATGACATAATGGCTCATTTTATAGGGGAGAGCGGGATCTGGTCGGAAAAGGAACGGAAGAGGCGAACTCATCAGTGACGTGTTGATGACGTGATCGCAATGTGACGAAAGGGCCGTGGCACTCAAAGGGTTAAACCGCACATTTTGGCAAAGGTTCAATCAACAGAAGTGTAGTGTATTTCACACGGGCATTGCTGGAGTGCAGTGTAACCCGTGTTCTCATTGTATGTAGCAGTGTATTTCACACGGGCACCGCTGGAGTGCAGTGTAACCCGTGTTCTCATTGTATGTAGCAGTGTATTTCACACGGGCATTGCTGGAGTGCAGTGTAACCCGTGTTCTCATTGTATGTAGCAGTATATTTCACACGGGCACCGCTGGAGTGCAGTGTAACCCGTGTTCTCATTGTATGTAGCAGTGTATTTCACACGGGTTTTTTTTGTTCGATTAGTGAGGTCAACACACACACACACAACTATGTAACAAGGACTAATGGTCGTAAGTATAAGTGTACTACAATAAATAAACTGTTATGTAAAAAAAAAAAAATGTCCCGGTTTTTCATTTTCAAAATCTGGTCACCCTACTGTACACACACAGATACAGTCACGAACACACATCGGGGGACACAGTCAAGTGCAAACATACAGACAAACAGTCACACACACAATCACACACAGACAAACAGTCACATACACAAATACATACACACAATTAAACACACAGAAAACACACACCGACACATTTGCTTCCTATTTGAAGAGATGTTAATTCATACCATGTGTACAGTATATTTTTCTAAATTATGAATTTTATGAAAAGTGGCAATTGAAAAAAAAATTTGAAAAAAAAAATATATATATATATATATATATATATATATTACGTGATATAACATTCTCTTTGTTTTGATAAGTAAAACGCTAAATATTACCATCGTGTGATCACCCCATTATCAGGAAGAGGAGGCTTCCCTGCACAGATAAATATAGAATACAAAGTACTGTACAGCGCTCATGAAGAGAGGAATATTCCGACTTTTAGTGGGCAGGGGGAAGTTTGTGTTGTAACCAAACCACATTTCTCCGCTAATGAAATTATTTTCTGAAGGGAGCGTCTCAGTACAAGAATAGCAAAGAAGCTGGATTTTTAACCCTCTCTCTGCTGGCTGTGCATGTTGTGGTGTATTGCTATGTAATGTTCTGCAGATTTCCCAGGCAGTGGCAGTGATTGGGTTAATACTTATTCACATTAATTGCCGGTATTATATTGATGTCAGAGCGGCAGAGAAAGTTCCCCTGCCACGGAGGGTGTGGAAGTGCTCATCATTATTGCAAACCTTCTCCAGAATACCATCTAATTAATATAATCACAATATTGAACTAGCAGCGGTAATTCAACCTGGCATCATTTCATGTTTTGATTAAGCGACCCTGTGCTGAGCATTACAAAACTAATATAAGATATACAATGAGTATATACAGCACATTACATCAGCTTCGCACAAAGGCCTCTATTCAGTGGGAATTCCACCAGAATCCTATCAAAGTTCTGTGGGGGGTTTATCCCCCTGTACCCTGAGCACAGCCTATCGCCCACTGCAGTGACACTGCACCCAGCTGGAGGATAATGGCCTGTGTTTGTCATGCAGAGGAGCAGTGACTTCAGATCAATGTTTCCTGTAACCTGTGAGTGTGAGCGCGCAGGAATCTCCTCCCTGTCACACGCACAGCCGTGAGAAAGGCACCGGACAATGCGGCTTTCCCAACCACCGCCAAGTACGTGAGGATCGCGAAAGAGGAGAGAACGCAGGGGGTGGGTGTGTGAGAGAAAGAAGGGTCACGGCAGAGGAGAGAGTGTGGGGTGTGAGGGAGAAAGATTGCGGTAGAGGAGACAGTACGAGGTGCGCGCGAGAGAGAGAAGGGTAGAGGTAGAGAAGAGAGTGTGGGGTATGAGAGAGAAGAATCGAGGTAGAGGAGAGAGCGCAATGTGCGTAAGAGAGAAGGGTAGCGGCAGAGGAGAGAGCACGAGGTGTGTGTGAGAGAGAGAAGGATAGCGGCAGAGAAGAGAGTGTGGGGTGTGAGAGTACAAGGTGCGTGAGAGAGCGAGAGAAGGGTCAGCAGAGAAGAGTGTGGGTGTGAGAGAGAAGGATCACGGTAGAGGAGAGCGCGCAAGGTGTGAGAGAGAGAAGGGTTGTGGTAGAAGAGAGCGTGAGGTGTGTGAGAGAATGGTCGTGGTAGAGTAGAGAACGTGTGATGGGGGAAGTAATAATATTCCAGGTACTAGCGAACAGACTCATAGGGTCAGAATAGGACATTTGGTCACATCTGTTTCTCCGCGACCATGTCAGTGCCAGCGTTTGGCCGCCGTGGGACCCTTCGACGCCCACATAAGACCTATTGACAGAGCTTGAGACAGCACTGAGTAGGTTAAAACCAGAGGGCTGCCTTAATTGCCTGCTCATCTGCTTTATTAAAGGCCTTTAAAAAGCCTGCAGCATTCACTGAAGGAGATCTCTAGTCCAGGGAGACACCCTGGATTGCTGGAGAGATCACATAGGGACTATTTCTCTCTGACCCAGGAAGATACTGGACCACTTTGGTGAGAAGCCTGTACTGGGACTCTTTCCCCCCTCCTAGCCAGACTGGAGGAAGCCGGGGCCCGAAGGTAACTGACCTCCACCTGTGAACTGTTCCTCTAATTGCTGTTGGTAAGGGGCCTAGCCTCCAAACCATAGATAGAGTGTGGTGTCATCTAGCTGGTCCTCCCCGTGCGAGTTAGCCCTGTTTTTGTTGTTTTCCTTTAACCCTGTTTTTGCTGGACCATACGATGTGTTATTGTTGTTTAAACCCGCCGGCTAATAAAAGCCTATTTTTGATTTCCCGTTAAAAACGTCTCCTCTGCACACATCTCCTACAGTACACATCCCCAAATATTCTCTATAATCTCCAGTAATTATAAATGGAAGTTAAGATATGGCCCAGAACCAGAGTCCAGTGTTTTTCTACAGGGGTTCCTAGGAACCCTTGGATTCCGTGGGCATCCCTAAAGGTTCCCTGCAATTTTCAGATCATTTGAAAATAATCCCAAGTACAGAATAATTTACAATGCATCTAATCTCAGGCGCGCTATTGGAGGGGGTCGGCGTTCCTTACAATGCCTCTGATCTAAATACTTGCGTTACCATCTTCTCTGGAAATAAAGATGTATATGTATTCTATTAAATTCAGTAACACAAATATCAACATGGTTAAAAAGTACACTGAAAAATAGGGGGGTATAGTGTAAGGGGGGAAATGCAAGGGGAGAGGAAGTGAGGGAGAGAAGAGAATGGAAGAGAGTATGAGGGGGAAGAGAGAGATATGGACGGGAGAGGGTAGGGGTTCCCCAGATTTTCACAAACTAATTCTAGGGTTCTTTAACCAAAAAAAAGGTTGAAAACCACTGACGTAGAGCCTCATTGTGCAGCTGTGCTCACAGAGCTCTATACAAGTATTACCAGTGGTACATTGTATCCCTTATTACACATTTTTCACATCCTGGCATACAGTACTTGGTGAGCATTTCCTACCTTCCACAGAAGCGCACATGCCTGTGTCAGAAATACAAGTTAAATTAACTGAGGACGAAAGCTGCCAGCCAAGATGTGATGGAAAGCAGTTTATAGTTTTTATAGCTGGTGTTAAAGAAAAGCCTAAATCATAACTCAATAACATAGTCAGTGAATAATCCCCTCTCCTGACACGTTCCAAGGAAAAACACAATGCATTGAAACAGAAAATTGAGCCACGGAGCAGTAAGGGAAGGGAATAATGACCTTTGGCCAAGTGGGCCTCTTCCCAGGCTGGTTCGGTAGAGGGAAGAGAAGGTGCATGTAAGGCTAGGTATTACAAGGGATTTTGGGAGGAAGGGGGCTTCGTTGTCTGAAGTGATATGGCTGCAACAGAAGACCAGAAGCAAGCAGAAGCACAGAGCACAGTGTCTTAGTGCTAGGGGGAGTCTTCCTGTCAAGCTCAGTGAGGAGAAGCAGCCACTGGTTAAGCTTTGTGAAGAACTACATAATACGAGTCATGCCTGGGTGAAGTAGAAGATTATCTGACCACAATTGCTGCTTGCTGACACCCAGTTGTCTCTGTTTTCTGGAACTCCCATAAGAAGGGATGTAGGAGAGCGAGGTCAGCACTTTGGGGGAGTGTAGGAGGGTGTGCTTCCTCCTGAGAGGGTAAAGGATGAGCTTGAGCATGGCAGGAGTCCAGGGCACAGCTTCGTGGAAGCTGGCAGGAGGAAATCTTTGCATGGTAGGAGGGACACATCTGAAGGGTTGGAGCTTGTCTGGATTCCAGGTTGGCCTCTTTAGGCAAGGGGAATAGGGAATATGTTCATTGGAGGGTGTTGGGCACCAAATAAGGAGGGACTTAATGGGTCAGTGTTCAGGCTCAGAGGCGTGGAGGGTGGGAGGGAGGTAAGTGAAGGTGGGATTGGAGCTGCTCTGCAGGGCTGCTTGTGTGCAGTTTTCCCCGCAGGTTTTGGGGGTGCGAGGAGACACAACTTTAGGATAACTGGAATTATTCTCCTACACGGTGACTCGAGGTGCGGCCTTTGTGACCAAGAGCATCCCAGCAGCAGCCGTGGACTGGAGTGGACAACACTACATGTGAAGATGCTCCACCATTTGGAGGGTAACTCTACATGTATGGGTGGCCAATGCTTTGGGGAGGGTACAGGGTCATCACCTCATTCTGGGACAGAGTCATATATCTGCATGGCTCCACCTTTAGCAAGGGCAGCTAGGAAGGGTAATCCAGAAGGTGAGAAGAAGCTGTTCATTAAACCGTTCAGGCAACAGGTTGCAGAGGTTGTGTATATTGGCGAGAGGTATTGGGTATTGCTTGCTGAAAGCATGATGAGGCATTTCACCATAGAAAAAATGGCTGCTTTTTTGTTTGTGAGGTCAGCTACATTGGATGATTGCTGGATGCCTGTGTGGAAATTTCCAGAGATGCATTGGCTTCTTACTATAAAAGCTTAAGGAACCCCTGAAAGGGTTGATTACAAGCTTCAAGGAATAAAGGAAAGCAACTTTTAGGCAACTCCAATCTCTACTGGGGCATTTGGTTTTTGTAATTAAGGTCATGCCCGAGTTGAGTATTTTGCTGTTGCTTAGCAGGGGAAATTATTGGTGCAAAGAGGCCTCAACATTATATCTGAGTAATGAAGGTTGTTCAGAAGTACTTTGTTATTTGGCGAACCAGTGGTAATGACAATGTGGTGGTAATCGTCCGTTGTCAATAATGAGACTGAGCTGCTCACTGATGCTGCTGGTTTTGCAGGTGTTGGGGGAATACTTTGAGAGTGGTGCGCTAAGCCATGGCCAGACTGTTAGGCCTTGCCCCCGCTGCATGCTGCAGCGTCCGCTGTGGCGGACGCTGCGCTCACCAGAGCCCTCCCCGCAACGGCGCCGGGCCCGCTGCGAGGGGGGGGCCGCAGCGCTCGCGCGAGAGCTACTCCTGCTCTCAATAGAATTGAGATCAGGAACTCGCGTCGAGCGGCTAGGCACGCCCCCCGGCGGTTCAGCCAATGAGGGCGAACCTGCCGGGTGACGTCATGGCCGCGCCCCCGTCACTCCTCCGGCACGCCCCCCCCCGGTCTCTGCTCCTGCAGTGAGCTGCAGACTGGGGAATCGCCGGAACGCGCAGCCGAAAGCGCGGGCGCGCATTAGAGCGCCGTGACCGGGGCCTTAGCCTTAGATTGGGAATTTGTTAGTTAGGATCTTGACTTTCCTTGAGTAATGCTGGTGGGCTGTAACAGATTGAGTGTCCAGGGATAAGAGGAAGAACACACTTGACTAAAAAATCAAGACCAAACTTGATTCTACACCGCTCAACTCCAAGAAAATACTATAAATAAGGTTCCAACCAAAACACACAGTATTGAAACAGCACACACTAAATAGAAAAAATAAATTAAGGAACTGTCACAAGTATGTACAAAGATCAATATATTTATTTATCCCATGAAGAGCTCTTGAAGAGCTCCGGAAAAGAAGCCGATAGTACATCCGGCGAAACGTACGTCGGTCGTGAACGAGGAGCTGTTCTCCTGCAGCTGGATACTGTTAAGAGTGAGGGAAGCACGCATAGCTCATGCTTGAGGAGTTCGATTTCCCTTAGGATGCCAAAAGCGCAAACGAGTAGTGGGTATGAACGAAGAGTTGGTATCCTAGTACTGGACATTTCTTGAGAGGGGGAGAAGCTTACACAGAGCAAATATGAGCAGGATTTCTCGCAAAATGCCAAGAATAATGAGAGCACCGCAGTGATATAGTGCTGGAACATTTCAAGCATGGCTCAAATGTGAGCCATGCTATATTTCCAATGAGACGTTGCATCGTAGATAGATGTTAATCAGCAAACGTGCTTTACACCACTCGATATTTACTGGTGTTTCGCTAAACATGAGTAACCTTTTGGATTAACAAGCCATGGTTGATACTCGGCACGATAACCTAGTGCTGTAAACAACACACTGTATCTATATTTATCACACAGCATCTATATTTATCACACAACAATCGACTGCAACAGAATACTACACAACAAGAAGAAAGGGCAAGTTGAGCCAATTGAGCCTTTGGTCGGCCCACCTGTCCGGAGTATATTTTTTGAAGTCTGCGAATTTTTTTAATGTAATTATCCTTAACTTATTTTCTACAGATGCAGTCTCTGTGACCAATATCTCTCTACTTCAGGGGTGGGCAACTCCAGCCCTCGAGAACTACCAACAGGCCAGGTATTAGGGATGTCCCTGATTCAGCACAGGTGGCTCAATCAATGGCTTAGATTGAGCCACCTGTACTGAAGCAGGGATATCCTTCAAACCTGACCTGTTGGTGGCCCTTGAGGACTGGATTTGCCCACCCCTGCTCTACTCCCTACATGGTATACACCTCAGAAGCCGGTGTATATTGATAGCAGGTGAAGGTAAACGATCCACTTCCTGATTGCTCTAAATGAATCCATTCCTCACTAACTTGTTTTTTTATATATCTCTCCAACATGATGCATGGACTTTTTAACCAGGGTTTTTTTGGTATTATAAATATCACATGGGATAAATACATGTATTGATCTTTGTACATACTAGTGACTGTTCCTTAATCCAGGGGTTCTTAACTCCAGTCCTCAAGACCCCCCAGCAGTTCAGGTTTTTAGGATATCCCTGCTCGAAGATTAAGACACTTGAAAACCTAACCTGTTGGAGGGTCTTAAGGATTGAAGTTGAGAATTAATCTATTTTTTTCTATTTAGTGAGAGCTATCGGTTTCATCATTGTGTGTTTTGCTGGAAGCCTTAGGCTACGTCCATAGAGGGGGGACCAGTGCTGAGCAGCGCTGACGCTGAGGCTCGCCCGCTCGGTCAGGAGCAATTCCATGGACTGGCAGACGAGCCAGCGTGCGCGATCGGGGGGCGGCGGGGCAGTGACGATGCCCGGGCCAATAGCCCGCGAAGCGTCAACGTCACGGCGTCGACGTCATGACGCTGCTTCGTGCTGATTGGGTGTTTTCAGCCGACAGCGCACTGAGAAACAGTTTCGGCTGTCGGCTGAAAATCCCAGCGCCTCAGCACGCCTGCGGACGCTCGCGGGAGCCCTCTCTAAAGACATCCTCATTGAGGATGACGGGGCTCCTCGCGGAGCGTCAGCGCGGCTCCCCCCTCTATGGTAGTAGCCTTAGGTTCCCTTTTTCCTGCATACAGGGATAAAAGGAAGCTGAGAACGCCTGCCTTAACAAGCTCATTAACGTGTCAAATAAATGAGGTACAGTACTTATTATAAAAGTTATTTTCTCTGAGGTAAGAATATTAACATCTTGAAATGTTGCTCGATTTAGTGTATTCTGTAAAAACTGTGTGTGCATCTTGTGTTTGTCTATACCTGGAGCGTATTATTATACAGTATGCAAATTACCAAATGTTTTCTGTGCGGCATTTAGTAATCAATAATGCTTCCATTTCTCATTTGTTCAGATGTAGCTTGAACTGTCCAGGAATTAGCTGGTCCTAAATAATTGTGATTAAAACCAGAAAAAGGCCTCTGTAACTCTTGTGTATACAGATAACCCCTCATATCACTGGTCATAGAGAGCGAAATACACCATATTTGGCCTCACAATCACTTCTTGTTTTATTAAGCTCCCGCAGGGTTAGGATGATGTCATTGTGACGAGAGCTTGCGACAGGCTGTAAATATTACACCAAAAAATATATAAATATATATATATAACTGGGTTTGAACTGGGACGAGACTTAGATATGATAAAATATAATTTATTCCTTGATAAAGGTGAACACAACAGATTATACAAATAACAGGCAAAATATGGACACTTACTTAAAGATGGGAATTATGAAACAGTCGCATCTGGACTGGCAGTTCATACAGCAATCATCCCAAGACATTGCATAGCATTTCTCTCAGCAATCAGGTAGCAATTCAGATGATATCAGAAGACCAACATGGATAGCTGGGTTACCACAAGTTATATACCTTTTGTAACTCTATCCTTAACATTTAAGTACAGGTGATTGGTTTGCAATTACCTCCAGCCACTCTCTAACGTGGGAATACATTTTGACACATGCCCCCCTGCTAGTTGGCACAGGCGCAGTAGCACTCTGGGGTCTCATTTCTGCAGCCCCACATTTGCATCAGGAATGCCAGCCAGTCTACTAAACGAAATTCCTGGCAGGAAATCCTTTGTTAAAAGGTGTGAAATGGGACACTTAAAGACTGCTCTGGTTTGAGTCCCCTCCGCCCTCCTGTAAACAGTGTAGGTGACAAAATCCTTTGAACAATACTTAAGTCCTAGACATTGGGTCGCCTCTCGGACCATATGCTGCCCTGGTATGCAAAGGAATTTCCTCTGGGTTCTGTCCATACCTTGGGACACAGTTTTAAAGATAAAACATAAACATATTAAAATATCCGGTTCCGTTGGGCCCAGCGGGTCCAAGCTTCCCAGTTCTCAATGCCGGAACTGGGACACCCTATGGTCCAATTTGCGACTTGCTACGACCTTCGGAACAGGAGATACACAAATACACTTTAAACCGTTTCTCATTTTAATACAAAATTCTCCGCTAAAAAGAAATCTCAGCGTTTCACTAAATCCCCATTGAAAACAACGGGCTCCGCCGCCATGGGTTTCAATGGAGCAACTCCGCCGTTGTAGTCAATGGAGTTTCCTGCCATAGACTTTCAATGGGGAACCGCCGTCATTGAAGTCTATGAGAAAATCCACAAATATTTACATTCGTCCACACTCCGTCTGGTTGGTCTGAGGGGGCTGGGAAGGGGCATGCATTAAAGCCGGAACCTTGGCTACATGCCACCCAAATCCCATCCCTCTGGGCATTCCAGAACCGGAGATATGGACTTACACTTTTCAACATTTTACACTTAGTCATTTTTTCACCACGCGGCTTTTCCCCCATTAGAATCAATGGCAAAAGTCCCAAACTTTCAAGGGGGTCCATACTCCATCGGGTTGGTCCAAGAGGGTCAAGGATGGTTCTGCAGCCATGCCGGAGCAGTGCCTACAGGTACCCCAAACCCTGGCCCTCTGGACCCTCCGAAACCGGAGATATGGATTCTTAAATTTCAGCATTTTACACTTAGCCGTTTTCTTGAGCTGTTTCTGCCGCCACCATTGGAACCTATGGCGCGACCCGCTCTTCTCGGTTCGACCCTTATCGGGGGTCCAGGATTCGGGGACCCGGTTGTGGTCGAGTGGGGGGAGGTCTAGGAACTAGGGGCAAAAAGAATTTTATTTCTAGGTGCTCTAGAACTGTTTATTCCCACGCCACTTGTCGTTGAACTTGGCTAATAAGTGATCAAAGCTCTCTTTTAGAAAAAGTATCCGCTTTGTGGTTTTGCGGTTTGGACGGCAGCCAACTCGTTCTTCGAAAGCCCCGTCGAGGAATCTCCATTGAAGTCAATGGGCCCATTGACTTTCAATGGGAAACCGCCGCTCCTCCTCTCGGACGCCACCTGCTGGTCTTCTCAGGAAACAGGACCAAAACAACAAGATTCTCCATTAGAATGCATTGAGCCTTAATGGCGGTCTATGGGAACCTGCAAAATGGTGCCTGAAAAGGCGGGAAAACTACACAAAGAGCTATAATCATTAAAGAACTATTAACCCTTGTACTCCCGGATGGATCCTAGTGTGTGTGTGATGCAGACACTGATATAACAATAAAACATGGGGAACAGGGGAATATACATTTTCATGTTATAACAAGGGTTAAATCACATTTCTGGACCTCAGCCCAGTTAACCCCTTGTCTCCCTGGTGAGGTTAGAGGGTGGCCAATTGGGGTGTAACCCCTTTAATCCCGGGCCAAATCCTCACGACTGTCACAGTCATCGCGTGATGATCTCATAGGGAGGGAACCCTGAAGTACTCAAGGTCTGAGCCCTGAACTATGAATAAATAATCAGAGCAGAGAAGTATGTGTATCTGTAACACGGAGAGTAGCGTGTATCTGTAACACGGAGAGCAGTGTGTATCTGTAACACGGAGAGCAGTGTGTATCTGTAACACGGAGAGCAGTGTGTATCTGTAACACGCAGAGCAGTGTGTATCTGTAACACGGAGAGCTGTGTATCTGTAACACAGAGAGCAGTGTGTGTATCTGTAACACGCAGAGCAGTGTGTATCTATAACACGCAAAGCAGTGTGTATCTGTAATACGGAGAGCAGTGTGTATCTATAATACAAAGCAGTGTGTATCTGTAACCTGCAGAGCAGTGTGTATCTGTAACCCGCAGAGCAGTGTGTATCTGTAACCCGCAGAGCAGTGTGTATCTGTAACACGCAGAGCAGTGTATATCTGTAAAACGCAGAGCAGTGTATATCTGTAAAACGCAGAGCAGTGTATATCTGTAACACACAGAGCAGTGTGTATCTGTAACACGCAGAGCAGTGTGTATCTGTAACACGCAGAACAGTGTATATCTGTAACACGCAGAACAGTGTATATCTGTAACACGCAGAGCAGTGTATATCTGTAACACCCAGGATCATGTAATTCTGTAACACGCAAGAGCAGTGTACTGTACAACCCTGGAGCATTGTTCTCTTAATACAGAGCATTGTGTACCTGTACAGCAGAGCAGTGTGTATCTGTAACACGCCAGAGCATCCCGATTGTAATCTGTAACAAAACGCATAGCATCGTGTAATCTGTAACACCAAACAGTGTCTATCTGTCACACTCAGACCCGTGTATACTGTAACACGCATAGCAGTGTATATCTGGAACTGCAGAGCATTGTAATATTCTGTACAACGCAGAGCATTGGTGTATCTGTACACGCAGAGGCAGTGGTATCGAACAACGCAGAGCAGTGTGTATCTGTAACACCGCAGAGCATGTGATCTTAAGCGATTTATCTGAACACGTAGAGCATTGGTGGATCTGTAACACCGCAGATCAGTGTTATCTGTAACACCATAGCAGTGTGTGTTCTGTAACACGCAAGCAGTGTACTCTGCATACACGCAGAGCAGTTGTATATCTTCAAAACATGGGCCTGGATGTCCCAGGCCCAGTAGTAATGGTGACTGGCACCCGTCCGTGCAAACCGTCACAAGGGCATTGCTGGAGGTTGTCTTTGGAGGCGCCTATCTTGCCAGCCTCTGTAGCCGGTGGAAGGGAAGCTCCTCAACAGCACCTACGTTGGGGCACCACCCTACAGCAGCAGCTCTTCATGGCCCCCTCCACAGGCCTCTAAAAAGCGCCGACTGAATCCCTCCAAGGCAGCAAGTAGAAATAGATACACTTGGCTCCTACTCTCTTCTCAGACCATCCCTCTCTTCCCGTACTCTCTCCTCTCTTCGGGCCATCCCGCCATCTTTCTTCCTCTCCACCTCCCCCACTCTCACGCTCTTTCTTTCTCTCACCCACCGTCCCTCTCCTGCCATCTCCTACCGTCCCTCTCCTCCACCCAACCGTCCCTCTCCTCCACTCTCCCTCTCTCTCCTCCCCCCTACCCTCCTCTCCTGCCCCACCTAACCTCTCCGCTCTTCCCCCACCCACCCCCTCTCTCCTTCAAGCGCCCCAGACACCCCCCCCTCTTCCCTTCCCCCCCACCCAAGCCCTCTCCCTCCCCCACATCCCTCATCCCCCCCTCAACCTGGGGGGAGGACCCTCCTTCCTCACCCCCCCACTCCCTCTCCCTCCTCTCCCCCCACTACTCCTCGTCCCTCGCCCCTCACCTGCCCGTGCTCCTCCCCACATGCCCCCACATCCCCCTCCCTTCTCCCCCCCCCCAATCCCCTCTCCTCCTCCCCCTCACAACTCCCCTCTGTCCTTTTCCTCCCCCCATCGACCACTCCCTCCTCCTCCCCCTCACACTCCTCTCATCGCTCCCCCCCCCGGAAAACCCGTCCCTCCCTCTCCCGCCTCCGGAGTCCCCTTGCTCCGTCTCCTCCCCATGGCCAATCCCTCTCCGGCTTCTCACTCCCCCCCTCACAGGAAAGACTCCCTCTCCTCCTCCCCCCCTCACACTCCCTATCCTCCTCCCCCCTCACAATCCCTCTCCCCCACATCCTCCCTCCCGTCCCCCTTCCGCCCAACCCTTACCTTCCCTCCGCCGCCCCCCCTTCCCTCCTCCTCCACCCCGTTCCCCTCCTCCTCCCTCACCCTTCCCGTCCCCCTCCCCTCCCCACCCCCTCCTCCCACCCTTCCCTCTCATCCCCGTCCCTCCCCACCCCCGTCCTCCCCACCCTTCCCTCCCCTCTTGCCTTCCCAACCCTTCCCTCCCCGCTCTTCCCCACCCTTCCTCCACCCTCTTCCCCCACCCTTCCTCCCCCATCCTCCCCACCCTTTCCCGTCCCCCTCCTCCCCACCCTTCCCTCCCCCTCCTCCCCACCCTTCCCTCCCCCTCCTCCCCACCCTTCCCTCCCCCTCCTCCCCAGCCCGTAGCTTCCCTCCCCCTGCCTTCCCCAACCCGTTCCCGTCCCCCTCTTCCCCACACCTTTTCTCCCTCCACCCATCCTCCCCCCCCCACCCCATCGCTTCCCCCCTCCCTTCCCTCCCACCCAATCCTCCCCACCCATCCCGGTCCCCGCACACCCCACTACATCTCTCGCCCGTGCGGCTCCTCCCGCTCCCTCGTTCAGTAGGGTCCCCTCCTGCTCCTCCCCCGGCCGCCCCACCCTCCTCTCCCACAAGAGTTAAAGCCCCCCCCCCCCCCCCTTCATGTAATCTCCGCTTGGAGAAGGATTACTGCAGGCAATAGATTTCGGGTGAGAGGCCCCTATGGTCACTTCCACAATAAGAATGCTCTGCAGAATCCCACACTCGGTAATTATTTGCAGGCTGCGCAGAGATTTATTGTCAGGATCCAGAGGAGATGAGCAAACGTTACATACGGATTCTATTCCACAGGGGCCTGAAATGCACAGGGCGTGTAATGTGTGCTCTGAAAAGCACGTGTTTAACATGTGCTCTACAATGCATGAGGTGTGTAACATGTGCTCTGCGATGCATGAGGTGTGTGTGTGTGTAACATGTGCTCTGCGATGCATGAGGTGTGTAACATGTGCTCTGCGATGCATGAGGTGTGTAACGTGCTCTGCAATGCATGAAGTGTGTAACATGTGATCTACGATGCATGAGGTGTGTAACATGTGCTCTGCAATGCATGAGGTGTGTAACATGTGCTCTGCGATGCATGAGGTGTGTAACATGTGCTCTGCAATGCATGAGGTGTGTAACATGTGCTCTGCAATGCACATGTTTAAGGTGTGTGCTGCAATACACTGCATGTTTAATGTGAGCTCTGCAAAGCACCACATGTTTATTCTGTGCTCTGCAATGCATCGTATGTTTAACGTTTGCTCTGCAACGCACTGCGTGTTTAACCTGTGATCTGCAATGCACTGCGTGTTTAACGTCTTCTGCAATGCACTGCATGTTTAACCTGTGCTCTGCAATGCACTGCGTGTTTAACCTGTGCTCTGCAATGCACTGCGTGTTTAACCTGTGCTCTGCAATGCACTGCGTGTTTAACCTGTGCTCTGCAATGCACTGCGTGTTTAACCTTGTCCTGCAATGCACTGCGTGTTTACCTGTGTCTCTGCAATGCACTGCGTGTTTAACCTGTGCTCTGCAATGCACTGCGTGTTGAACCTGTGCTCTGCAATGCACTGCGTGTTTTAACGTGTGCTCTGCAATGCACTGCTTGTTTAACACTGTGCTCTGCAATGCACTGCGTGTTTAACGTGTGATCTGCAATGCATTGTGTGTTTAACCTGTGCTCTGCAATGCACTGCGTGTTTAACCTGTGCTCTGCAATGCACTGTGTGTTTAACCTGTGCTCTGCAATGCACTGTGTGTTTAACCTGTGCTCTGCAATGCACTGCGTGTTTAACGTGTGCTCTGCAATGCACTGCGTGTTTAACCTGTGCTCTGCAATTTATCATGTTAGTCTTCTGGTTCCAAATTTCTCAAAATAAAGTTCCCATTGAGGACACAAGATTTATTTATTTGGAAAATCTGGTGCTGTTTCATTAATGACCTTTTGAATCCCAAGGAGAAGAATATATATATCTGGGTAGAATTTACCAAAAGTTGAACTCGAGGGGCATATGCCTCTTTTCAACCTAATCGACTATGTTACAATCATGGGCAGAGAATACATGTCCAGACCAGGAGTGGCCAACTCCAGTCCTCAGGAGCTATCAACAGAAGATCTCTGCTTCAGCAGAGGTGGTGCAGTCTTCGACTGAACAATTGATTGAGCCACTGGTACTGAAGCACGGATATCCTGAAAACCTGACCCGTTGGTACTGTAGCTCTTGATGACCGGATTCAGCTACCCCTGGTCCAGACTGTTTCTCTGCTTCTCAGAGTAACTTCACTTCACTCTCTCCTGACAAATATTATGCACCAGAGATTCCCCCACTCTCTGCATTGCCAGAGATATTATCGGAATGTTCTAACTGATGTTCTGCACATTCCGTCATTCAGCTTCCGAGGTGCTGATCTCCTTATCCAGTACGCCAACTATTTTGACACTTGCAGTAGGTGCCGCAGTCACTGAGTTTGTGACTCCCCTCAGCACAGAGATCACTATATCCACTCCTGGGCCATACACTAGATGAGTCCTTGTGCACACGGATTGGTTGCGGGCGTTCTGGACATATTAGTGTATATAGTACTCGGCCACATGAACGTGTGGAGGTTATTAATCGGAGTCGCTGGCTATAAAACCCTCTCCCTGTGGATCGTCAGCCTTCATCTGAGATAACCAACCAATATTCTGTATGAAGCCTAAGGCTGCGGCCATAATGCAGGCCCGCGCGCGACGGAGCGCAAGGTGGCGAGCGCGCCTGTCGCCTGCGCGATCTGTGGACGCAGATCACTTGCGAGACCGGGAGGCGTGGCCGCGATGTCACCAGGCTGGTTCGCCCTGATTGGCTCAAACACGGCCGTTGCATGAAAAATCTAAATTTTTGGTCTGCTCAAAATCCTGCCGCATGCGTCACATAGCGCGCAGCATGGCCGGACTGGCGCACTTACTTGCATTTGTTCGGGCCACACGCTCCGTCGCCTGCACTATGTCCAATGCCTCAGTGTGTTCTCAAGGGAGTCCATTCTTTGGTCCTTCCGATACGTGTGGGGAGAGGGTTTCAAAGCCTCACAGTAACTCTCGCAGGTGATAATATCATTATTACTATTTTTGTAGGATGGTTTGCAGAGCGTTCAGCGATGGGATAATGTGTCCTTTGCAATATGAACACATCCTTTTCACCTTGACATATAACATTCCAGGTAGTTCTTATATCTCTGCATGCCTCCCTACACACCAGTTAGATTGTAAGCTCTTGAGGGCAGGAACTCCTATTCCCCAATTGTGCTTATTTGTACCATTCTTCCCTCTATATTATTTTTTTAACGAGCAATATATATAATTGGAGACATAGAAATAATAATACAATACAGTATACAGCAGGGCCTCTGGTATACGGCGGGTTCCGTTCCAGAGGCCCGCCGTATACTGAAAATCGCCGGAAAGCGGATCCGGCGATTTTCACTTCTGCGCATGCGCAAGCCTTCATTTTTGCCGTTCTGTGCATGTGCAACCTATGGTATGCGCGCGCAACCTGCGGTCTGCACATGCGTGCCGGGGCACTCGCCCGTTCTGCGCATGCGCGAGTTAGAAATCAAGATGGCGGCCCCCTTCTCGGTGCCGCCGTATGAGCGGATCGCCGAGAAGCGGGGCCCTGCTGTTTATCAATACATAGGAATTCTTTCACTGGCAGCGCAGAGCGACACATTTAAGTGAAACCTCAAACAGAAAGATTTCACTTGATCACCTCATAGAGCAAATACTGTGTTATTCTGTGATGTCCTACTGTACATCAGTAACAAACAAATTCCTCACAGTGCAGGTCTCCTCTGGGACAGAGGTACAAAGTACATCTCTACTCACACGTTCACAATGCAATTCTCCATTTAATGTGACAACCAAGAACAGAGGAGGCACAATGTTTCAGGTCCCATATGGACATCACCTGATGAAAGGTCCACCATATGGGACCTGAGTGTTCCTCCTCTGTTCTTGGTTGTTACAACACATAAAGAATTACATTGTGAACTTGTGCGTAGAGATGTACTTTGTACCTCCTGTCCCAGAGGAGACCTGCACTTTGAAGAAATAGTTTGTCTATGTTGTGTTGGCTGCACAAGCAGGATTCTCCTCGCATGAAACGGTTTCCCCGCACGTTCGAACTGCACTCATAACAAGCCTTACACTGCTATCTCCAGCCGATACTTTAGGCTGAACAGATAGTACGGGAGGATAGCTTGGAGATAGTACGGGAGGATAGCTTGGACGCGAGATGTTATTTTGTCTTCATATGAGAACATATTATAAGTTTGCTAATTTCTGCTGTCTCAGACAATCAAAATTCCGATTGTCTGGAACATCAAATCTAAGAAAGCAGGAAAATTAATCTTCAAACGCGAGAGTCTTGCAGGCCATTGCATCATTATTTGGGTTGGATACATTTTTTGATTATAATGCAGATGAATCTAAAATGTAATAAAACTAAAATAACACAAGCTAAGTATGAAACATAACAGGATATTGCTGAGAGATTAGGTCGTTTCCTTCTCACTACTGACACAGCCCAAGGAAAAAAACGAACGCAGAGTGGAGACAGGGCTCTCATGGCAATATTTAGCAGAGCATGAATGGTGGATCCTGGCAGCTCGGGATCTGCTGTAACACACAGGAGGACTTTCTTCTGTGGAAGAGGAGGGAGCTAATTGGGAGCAGATGGAGGGATGAGCCTTTATTGCTGGACTGTACCTCATGATCACTTTGTGGAAATATCATAAAAGGATTAACTGGCATTTTAAAGGACTATTTATTTTTCAATCAAAATGTCTCCTCTATTTCCTGTTCTTAAGTAGCCCAAATTCGTAAATTCCTTTGTCTATTACAGCATATGGTAGCAGAGTGTCAGAAGGAATTATTCGTTTTGATGCGTCGGACAGCTTTGGGATAAGGGACCTGCTCTCACTGCCCGTCTTGTTCAAAGTTCTGAGCTGCTACTAATTCCAAAGCAGGGGCATTCCCTTTGCACAAACTGAAGCAGTGTGGGGAGCGCGGGATGCAGTGTTAGCAGAGAGGAAGCCAGGTGCAGGACACAGACAATCCTAATGTAGTGTTTTTATACCATAGAGCGAACTCTCAACCCATAACAAGTCAACCCCATTCAGTGCCATGGTGGACAGTGCCGAAAACAGGGATTGTGGTACTGGAGGGGTCTTCTCACTGTGACTGTCCCTTGTCACTCTCGCTCTGTCACTGTCCCTCTGTCCTGTGACCGGCAACTTCAGATTTATTCCTAGTTTCACCTTATCAAAGAGTAGAAAAAAGAGACTAAGAATGTCGCCTGTTCTGCCACGAGATCGCACAGAGAACATCGGGACAGAGCGCCCACAAGCTCAGCGCCAGAGAATGTGCACCCACGGACCGGGCGGCACAGCTGCCATTTTGAGGGGTTTGCTTCATTTTCAGACTGATATTCTGCACTTTCTCCCCGTAGATACATTTATACTATATATATATATATATATATATATATACACACATACACGTGTGTACATGTGGAACACACAGAGTATTGTGGTGATTTTGTGTTGGTGCAAGAGCCCCTCACCCACACCATGTAGGAGCCCCTCACTCACATAGGGTTGTCAGGCGGCTTCTCCAAAAATACTGGACACAATGGTGAAAGGTGTGACACACTCGAGAGACACACACACACCTCTCCGCTCCATGCTGTTTCCTCCTCTCGTGGCCCCACCCCCAGGCTCCTGACACATCCTCCTGATTGGCTGCATTACCCGGCAGCAGCCAATCAGGATGAAGGAAGCTGATCAGTTCCCTAGCAGCAGCCCTGCTCTCTCCGTGCTTGGGGAAATCCCACGGCCCCACATGCCGGTGAAGTTACTATGTCCAGAGAGGTCATACAAGGCACATACATGTCCAGTATTACCTCTCATTTTGTACTGGACAGAATGTCCAAATACAGGACAGTCCAGTTCAATACTGGACACCTGGCGACACTACACCCTCATCATGCGGGAGCCCCTCGCCCACCCCATGCAGGAGCCCCTTACCCGGAGCCCCTCACCCACGTCATACAGGAGCCGCTCACCCACGTCATACAGGAGCCGCTCACCCACATGAAGCCCCTCGCCCACATCATGCGGGAGCCCCTCGCCCACCCCATGCAGGAGCCCCTTACCCGGAGCCCCTCACCCACATCATGCAGGAGCACCTCACCCACATCAAGCCCCTCGCCCACATCATGCGGGAGCCCCTCGCCCACCCCATGCAGGAGCCCCTTACCCGGAGCCACTCACCTATGTCATGCAGGAGCCCCTCGCCCACATCATGCAGGAGCCCCTCGCCCACATCATGCAGGAGCCCCTTACCCGGAGCCCCTCACCTATGTCATGCAGGAGCACCTCACCCACATCAAGCCCCTCGCCCACATCATGCAGGAGCCCCTCGCCCACATCATGCCCCTCGCCCACATCATGCAGGAGCACCTCACCCACATCAAGCCCCTTACCCACATCATGCAGGAGCCCCTCACCCACATCATGCAGGAGCCCCCCAACCCTGCCAGGGGGGCCTGTCATGCATTGTTTGCCAGTACTTCCTGGTTACTTAAATCCCTTGTGTGACATGGTTCAATAGGACGCTGCGACGGATGATGCACGCGGCTTCCTATTTGCCCGCATGTTACCAGGCAGGTTTAAGCTGTCACTTTGTTTTCTCAGGAGGGGGCGGTACCTGCGCTACGTTCCACGGTAAGTACAGTATCTGCAGGAGCAGTGCGTCCCCGGGGCAGAAAATAGTGTGTATCATCTCCGGAAACCCCCATGCTTCCCATCGCTGTAAGAAAAGGGGCGAGGGGGCGACACACGAAAAACAAGCAGGGGAAACTGCTACTTTTTAATAAGGGCAATGTGGTCTGGTGGCGTGTGCACGTGGCGCCTGGAACGGGCACTGCCTCTGCTGGAGGTTTGTATGAAATAGAAGTAGGCGTGTTAGTCCGGTCGCGGGGTAAATGAGTACTGCAGTATTAGGCGACACCTTTTTTATTTGGACTAATAATTGATATTGTAGGACAAGCTTTTGAGAGTTCTCTCTCTTCCAATGTGGGGTTCAAATAGATGCAAAAATCAAGATAATAATCTAGGAGAAGAGAAGGTAGAATCAGAGAGAAGGGCAGAGGAACGGTACATAAACAGACAGGGCAATAAATGGATTAAAGGGACAGTGAGCAATATGGCGTACTGCACATAGAAAACCAAGCATCCAGCAGTAGTGGGAGAGGGGAAAGCAGGGGCGGGGAGAGGGGAAATTGTTGAGAATGACAGAATAATGGCATACTCCACATATCTGTATCCAAGAAACCATCAGATGTAGTTACCTTCACAGCTCCAGCTTTCATTCCGCTCATACAAAGATAAGCAATCATACACAGCCAGGCTATCCGATATCACCGCATATGCTCTGACACTAAAGATCGGAGCAGACACCTCACAACCCTCCCTGACTGAATCATTCGGGCAGAAGGAAAACCAGACAAAGACTGTTACCAAAACTATCACATCTGCACTAAAAGCCCCACGCCAACACCAAAAGAAAGAAAACAACCACGCGCATACCACACGTGGCCACATGCAGCAGTGAGAAATACGAAACATAATCAAAGATCTGCAAAAACCCAAACTGGATGACAAATTGCAATACATTAACCCCCAAATCTCCAAAACGTACATTCTGGGAACCGCCAAACCTCAGATAGAAGCTAGTCAACAGAAAACTTCATAATAAGTTCAAGAACGGTACAATACCATGCCACATCACACGCTGCAAACTTTGCAAACATACATGCGAATATCCCACCGTCGGCTGCAAACATAGAACATATATTCTATATATATAGAGAGAGAGAAGTATTACATTCACGTTCTGTATCTGTGTAGAATACATTACAAACATGATTAAAGTAATTAAAATCAGACTTGTCTGGTCAGTTTCTCACCTTCCTGATTAAAAGGCAAATAATATGCCCAGCAGCTTGTCTCACCCTCTCCCATGCGCCTAATTACAGTACAAGAAACCCTTCTGTCTGCAACAGCAGTTACATTGTATTCTCTGTGGTGAAGGATTCCGTGTTTACTTGTGCAGCTTCTGCTTCCATCCTTATATTGTACACGGCTTTACATGGCACAGAACACCTCTCTCTACTGTAACATTAAACACATTGCTCTGTTCCTGACCCCCTATTAAAGTGGCAGTCCTGTGTAAACAAGGTGTCATCAGCTCTCTATAAAGGTCTCCCTAAAAGTGACCGTTTTACTTCTGTTTAATAATGAATGTTTCCTATTTCTCCGGGCCCACTAAATTCAGCATATCAGCTACTCCTTTAACACCGGCTTCATAATGACAAAGCCAAGATAAAACAAGGACAACCAGTCAGTTCTAGTTCTGACAAACAGTCTCATCACCAAAGGACATTGGTTAGAAACCATTTGGGGCTTTGGCTTCCTGTGTATACGTTAAAAATAAACAATAACTGTAATGGTGTATTTATATGTGTCTATTTTTTGTAATCCCCCCCTCGCACATCAGACTCGGCGGTGACACTATATTCATGGGAGTATAGGGGACGCTCACTTACCATGCACTTGTTCGGCTTCTCCCCAGAGTGCACCCTCATGTGGATGAGCAGTTTGTAGCGGGCGTTGAAGGGTTTATAGCGCCGTGCGCATCCGGCCCAAAAGCAGGTGAAGTCCTCTCCTTTGCGTTGGTCGATGTGCGTCTTCTCGATGTGTCTCACCAGCTCCTCCTGCTGCTCGTACGAGGCGGTGCAGTCTATCCAGCGGCACAGCTGCCTCCCCTTTCCAGCCCCAGACTCATCCCCTTCATGGGATGGCAGAGGTTTGGGGGACATGGCGCAGGGCAGATGGAGGGGGTATGGAGGGGGCAGCCCCAGTTGGCAGTTGTCCTGCGGCTCTTGTTTCAGGAAGCCAAGTTTGCCTTGGCCGTTGGAGGCTGCGGTCAGGAGAAGGCCGGAGCCGCCCTCCGAGCACGGCACATTTATTCTCTCCGGGTCTCTGTGCCCGCACTTATTGGAGAGGGGGAGGCACGAGGTGGGAGAGGGAAGGCTGCAGAGACCTTCCAGATGGGATGCTTTCGGGGGGCAGAGGTTAGCACCCCTGCCTGCGATGCTGGGAGGGGGAGCACGCAGTCTGTTCACACAGGGGGGCAGCGATGGGTGAGAGGCGTGGATGATTTCCGCAATATCGACTCCGCCAAAGGAGCATCTCCTCCTGACGCTGCCGGGCTGGAGACGATCGGAGGTGTGAGGGCTGCCGGCTGCCAGTGACCCCTGGGAGGGGCCGTGCGTGGAATCCAACAGGCACGATGACAGACAGTTTGTGAATCCATTGTTAGACGCGGCCATGCCAGGGAGCAGAGCTACCCTTGTGTCTGTGACGTCTGTGAGGACTGACAGGTGCGAGTAGTTGCAGGGACCCTCCTGTTTGATGTGATCCGGGGGGTGAGCTCCGTTCAGACACGAAGAGAGGGAGGTGGGAAACTCAGGCCTGGAGAGAGCGGGAGACAGAAACAGAGCCAATGAGAGACAGAGAGAGACAGAGCGAGAGAGTGAGACAGAGGGAGAGAGTGAGACAGAGGGAGAGAGTGAGACAGAGGGAGAGAGTGAGACAGAGGGAGAGAGTGAGACAGAGAGAGAGTGAGACAGAGGGAGAGAGTGAGACAGAGGGAGAGAGTGAGACAGAGGGAGAGAGTGAGACAGAGCGAGAGAGTGAGACAGAGAGAGAACACTCAGAGGGGACAACTGAGAAACTTAACAAGACTTTACTTGTGTCGTGGGCTGTGACAGTAACAACATATCGCGATATATCATCACATCTCATGATACATTACAATATATTATGAAATATTATAAAACATCATAACATACAAAATAATAATTTGTAATAACTGATAGATATTGTAATGGACCACAATACATTGTTATATACTGTATCACAAATATATTGCAACAACATAGCATTAATATCGCCATTGTTCCCAGCTGATAGAAGAAGCGCGTGTTGGATCCCGGCCTGCTTGCGCCTGTGTTACTCATCCACAACTGGGGGATAATGATATAATTGTGACTTACGCCTCTTTGGAGGCTAGAAATGTGCAGTAAGGATGTCCCCCCGGGGGTAGGTGCAGAAACACTCCGGGATTACATCTTTACTGGAGTCCTGGATTCTGGTGATTTTATGTAAGTAGAATAACTTTAATAGGGCTTTCTGTGCCCTATCACGAGGTGAGCATTATCACTGCTTACCAACAGGACATGACTCTGTGACCAGACAGGACTATGTGACATGCTTCTATGATGGGACAAGACAGGTCTCTGTGACAGGACAATGTGATATGGTTGAGACTCTTGTGACAGGCCAGCACCAAGTGATGTGACAGAATAGGACTCTGTGACGGGACTGGACTCTGTGACGGGACAGGACTCTGTGACGGGACAGGACTCTGTGACGGGACAGGACAGGGCCCTGTGACTTTGTGACGGTTACACTGAACCTTGTGCTGTTTATTTCTGTATATAGTAATATGTGTTCTTGTCCTGGGAATAACGTTGGGCATGAGATGGAGAGAGGTCGGATTTCTGATCCTCTTCTTTTCAGGCATCTTTCATCCCCCTCATTATGGGATTCACAATAAGGTAACGAGTATCCGGCGCGATCGCTGGCCCCTGCTTTGTGCTCAGCCTCCTAATTACCTTTGTTTTATAACTGCTCCTACTGACAGAACACTCATCACATGTTACATGGGAGGGTCGTGATAATGGGAGATAAACTCTGTCAGTGCTGCAGAGGCCGCTAATATCTGCATGCTTTCCTAACCCCCCCAAACTCATTTCTCGTGTCTCCCCATAACCATTAAGATTGTCAGCTCTGCGGCACAGGAACAGCTCACATTGTTATGTGTTAGCTGTTCTCTCGTATATCGCAAGCTGCAATACGCTACATAATGTGTTGGTGCCATACAACATAAGAAAAACAGCCATGACTGTCAGCTGCCCAGCAATGGGGGAGTTAAATGTATGAGAAGAATAAGATAGTATCAGCGGCCTGAGATAAATGCAGCGTGGCGACTTTGTGTGGCGACTTTGTGTGGCGACTTTGTGTGGCGACTTTGTGCGGCTCTGCCACAGAGAAGGGAATAAGAGCAGATAGGGGACTCAACGCTTTGTAGACTTGTATTCCGAGAGATCGTCTATGTCAGACATTTGTTTTGGATCTGGCAACATTTAGATTAACGAGGAAACAACTAAGAGAATAAAGGCCTGTGTTTTCGTTAAATTAATTTATACCAAATGTTTACACAGAGATTTGTCATGAGCAGAACTGACAATATATATGAAAACCAGAGACAGGCTTCAACATGACTATGAATTAGGTTGTTTGGTGGATTTTTGTCATGGCTGCTTCACTAACGTGGGGTCCACATTTTGCACAAATTCCCTTACAGCTCAGATAGGTCACACGCACACGCACGCACACACACACACACAAGCACGCACGCACACACACACACACACACACACACACACACACCTTCTATATTTCCATGGGATGTAACTCAGAGGGACACGCAATACATGAGCAGAAGATAGAACGATGGGGTAATTTCATCTGTACTTGGTAACACGTGTTCTCCTAAAGTGACAGACTAACAGACAGTCCTCGCCAGTTTTGCACTGCAGTAATATTTGTCATTTACTGGCGTATAATTGTCGGATTTATAGTTGAACCGCGTGACTCGGAAGCAGATTTATAGACGAGCCGCGTGACTCGGAAGCAGATTTATAGACGAGCCGCGTGACGCGGAAGCAGATTTATAGACGAGCTGCGTGACTCGGAAGCAGATTTATAGAGAAGCCGCGTGACTCGGAAGCAGCAGTAGAGGCACTGAGCTTTTGCAGCATGTTCAGCCTGATTGTGTCGTTGGGAGATCATCTCTAAATGTCACCGCGAGTGTCTCGCTACCTGGTATCTGTGTGTGCTGTGTTTAGCAGCGTTCGCTCGTGGAACCTGTCACGCTCTGCAGGACACACTGGATTGCTGCAGTGGACGAGTAGACTTCTGCACGCCGCCATCTCACGGCTCATCCCCTCAACTCCCATCATGCTCTTCTTCAAGTTCCACTGGATGTATTCTCCTTTCACTGAAAAGAAGGTTAAAAAAAGCAAAAGTAACACATTTCAAACGTGGCTTTGATTGACAACTAATTTATTTCTGTTATTATCTGCTGGGGACATCTGTGTATTAAATCCTTTAGTAAACCAGGTGCATACAGCAGACAGCAAAGCCCTGCACCTATCCTGTTAATCAGAATTTCCCCTCCAATGTAAATCTTTATGAGTGTCTGCTTTAAAAAAAAAAAAAAAGACCGCTCCCTATAACTCCTCCTATTACCCCTTATAACAGATCCCTGTAACACCTTCTTTTGCTCCAAATAATTCCTCCCTATAACTCCTCCTATTACCCTATATAACCACTCCCTATAACTCCTATTACCCCATATAGCCACCCCTATATGTTCTCCTATTGCCCCATATAACCACTGCAATAAGTCCTATTGCTCCATATAACCTCTCCCTATAATTCCTCCTATTGCTCCGTATAACTTCTCCCTATAACTCCTCTATTTATCCCATATACCCGCTCCCTATAACTCCCCCTATTAATCACATAACCGCTCCCTATAACTCCTCATATTGATCCATACAACGCCTCCTATTACCCCATATAAACGCTCCTTATACCTTCTCCTATTGCTACATATAACCTCTCCCTATATCTCCTCCCATTACACCATATAACTCCTCCTGTTACCCCATATAACCTCTCCCTATAACTCCTCCTATTGCTCCATATAACCGCTCCCTATAACTCCTCCCTAACTAACATTTATTTGTTATAAAAGATTTTACCAGGAATAAATATATTGTTATCTCTCGTTTTCAAGTATGTTCTGGGCACAAAATAACGTGACAACATTACGGATTTGAAGGACTCGGGTAAATTGTTCCAGAAGTACTCTTTATTGAACATTGGGACTATAAGCAGGAAAGTGTTACGTTGCGTCTGGACTCATGGGACAGCCAACCTAGTCCAATTAACATACTGTATCATAATGTTGGGTATTGAAATTGCATAATAAGACATATCAGCGCAGTCTGCACGGAAAGCACCATTACTTCAATAGGGTTTTACGTGCAGACTGCGTAGATCAGCTCTTTCGGAGCTTGTAGAATAAGCCCCATTGAGTTGTGAAGGATGTCAAGTTTGTTGCGGTGAATTTGGGGTGCTGTACAAATGTAGCCATATTTACTGTCTCCGGTGCCACTGCTACATACGGTCATGGGATGTGGTCTCCCTATACACAATCATACAACACGATCTGGGCATGACAGCTGTCCGCCATTTTATAGAATGTCCAGGTAGCTCTATACTCACAACCACGTTCATTATGGAATCAATTCTTTTCTTACTCACTCACAATTATTTTCTTTTTGAGCACGAATTTTCTTTGCAACTTCGTGGTACGGCAATGGGGACAAGTTTTGCCCCCTCCTATGCCAACCTTTTTATGGGGTGGTGGGAGAATAATTTTATTTATAGTAGCACGAACACATATAGGCACAACATCATTTTTTATAAACGTTTTATTGATGATCTTATTTTTATTTGGCACGGGACCACAGACACTTTATCAGAATTTATTGAGTACTTAAATAATAATAATCTAGATATTCACCTTACTGTTAATTATCATTCACATCACATAAGCTACCTGGACATTCTCTTTTACATAGATATTGATCAAAAAATACAATCCGACATCTATAAGAAACTTAATTCGAGAAATTCATTTCTTAGAGCGGACAGCTGTCATCCCAGATCTGTAATCAAGGGAATACCCAAGGGTCAGTACCTCAGACTCAAGAGAAATTGCTCAACTCACAGCGATTTCATCACTCAGTCTGGGGAACTGACCAAAAAATTCATTGAGCGGGGATATGACCGGGAGACCCTCCAAACAACCTTGCAGGAAGTCACGGAAATTGAACGTGAAACTGTATTACCCTCTGGATCCAGAATGAGGGATGGTTCTCGCAATACGAATAGTAAGAAAAGAGAGGCTAATGAAGATGGGATCTGTCCTTTATTTATTTCCCAATTTAATAGATCCAGTTATCATGTAAATAAAATTGTTAATAAGCATTGGGAATTATTAAAAATGGATCCCATACTTCGTGGATATACAGAGGAAGGCCCAAAATTTGTATACAGAAGAGCTAAGACATTGGCCACATTTCTATCACCAAGTGTGATATCCACACCATTGAAAGATCCAGAAAATTTCTCCACAAAAGGATCCTTTAGATGCAATCAGTGCAATATGTGCAACTTCATGAAGCCTGCTCGACATGTCTTTTCCCACAACCCACATAAACGCTATACTATATATAGCTTTATAAATTGTAATACCACATTTGTGATATATCTTATCACTTGTGGTTGTGGGAAGAGATATGTCGGAAGGACCACAAGGGCCCTGAAAACAAGGATGCAGGAACACTGCAGATTGATTCGAAAACAAGATATCAATCATCCTGTGTCTAAGCATTTTACGGAATGCAGACAGGGAGGCATAAACAGCTTCTCTTTTATGGGTATTGAAAAGATAATGAAAAAAGAAAGAGGGGGAAATGTTGTAAAGGCTCTAGACTGTAGAGAATCCTATTGGATCTTCACTTTAAAAACTAGACATCCAGATGGGATGAATGTGGAATGGAACCTCAATCATTTCCTTAAATGAGATCATTCAGAGTATATATATTTAAACATCTAACATAGAATAAAATATATACAAATTATATATACATAATTAATACCAACAGTCTATTGCCTTTTGCTTTATTACCCCCACTTGTATCCAGCCAAACCTTGGACCATTTGACTTATCTGTACTAAAGGAGTTGACATGTTTAATTAAGTACATTTACTGTTATCCATGTATTCTGGTGTCTCCTAAAATGAATATGCACCTAACAACTTGTTATAAATTACATATTCATTTATGCTAACATGCATGTAACCACAGTACTGTAACAATGCCAAATAGGTAAAAATATTTCACTCAAAAATTCATATGCCTACTACATAGTACTCCACACTACATATATAAACAAAGGTATCTATTCAATAATATCTCCATCTCACATATAGGAGCAAGCATCTTGCTGTTCTTCAGATATAGGTACAAGACCAAATTATACCTTTTTAATTTGTTTTTAACTTCTATATTTTTTTAAAATAATAAAAATAATCTTTATACTATAATATTTGTTCAAACACATAATAGCGTTAGATTATGTTTTCACTATATATGTTTACCTATATCTTTTTGTCTATATTATTCTCTTTCTAAAGTATTGTTTATCAATAATCTTTTCATATATATTTTTATGAAGTTTTTGTAAATATTTATAGAAACTGTTTAGTGATTAGTCTTGTTTAATATAAAATTTATATATTTTCTGTGCATCTTTATGTGCAGCTGCCTGCCTAGTGACTTTTTAGTGGCCCATAATGATCTAACTAAATGATGTAAGGGCACCCATGTTAGTATCTCTTTACATATATTGGTCCCTCAATGCTCCGGTAGCTAGAGGAAGCGTCTGCGCATGCGCCATTACGGGGAGCAGGAGGGAGGCACACGCAGTCCCCAGAGGCGTGCTCTCAATGTGGGGCCGTCCAGAGAGGCGCACGGCATTGATGAGCGCGGCTGGGTACTGCAGAGGCTCCCAGAGTGACCCGGCGCGCGGCGCATGCGCGGCACGAACGAACCCCATTGGTTACAAGACAGGCCATGACGTCATGACGTGCCAAGCGTGGGTAGTGCGGCTTGGACTGCAGACGTTCCTAGCAGCCCCGGCGCGCGGCGCATGCGCGACACGCATCAATCATTGGCCTGATGATGCGGATGACGTCAGTTTTTTGGCGCGAAAACCAGGCGGGCAGCTGTATTTAAACCTGTAATAGTATAGCATACAGCACTTCTTGAAAAAGTTCTCTAGAACGAAACGCGTTGAAGTTTGCTGCTGTCCCACATCCAGATGACTTACCAATAAAGGAATTTTACTGCAAGACCTGCTCTTATCATCTTTTGCTGTGCGCTATACACCCTGGCTCTTGGAACTTTCATATCAACAGCTGCACGCCGTGGAAGGGAGACTCTGGGAGGAACAGTACGTGAGTACACACCTGGGGCCAACCCAATGAGGAAGGGGGGGGTGTCTTTGGACAACCCACCCCAACCTTCAGGGTACCTTATGCCCACTTAAGGTTAAGTTCTATTATTTATTACATACCCAGTCTACACTCCCTTCCACATACCTGGTCCTAGCACTGTTAGAGCACCATCACACACAAAAAACTACATACGGTCATGGCACAGATTTAATGCAGCAGGGTGACCCATTCCATGTGTCCTCAGGGCATTTGCTTGTTAATCCGCGTCACCTAGGACAGCGAGTCTTGCTACATCAGTACCATACACTATATCCCCATAGTCAATCATTGGCATTAGTATCTCCCGTGCAATGCGCTTTCTGACCAAGGGGCTTAGGCAGGATTTATGTCTATAAAGTACACCCAGTTTGGAATAGATTCTGGATATCCGTTTGTTAATTTGCAAACCAAATGTTAGAGTCTAGCTTCATTCCCAAGCTAGAAACTGAGACACATGGGGAAACCTGCATTGTCACATCAGGCTGTGCCCTTCCCCTCCGCCCCCCGCCTTCGTTTTATGGTTTTGGAGAACTGGTCACGAACTGACACAGCACGTTTGTTAGTCATGATAATGTCAGTCCCTCTTATTATGAGCGTGAACTAAGGGCAGTGACATGATTAATATTAAGTGGAGCTGACAGACACCGACAAACACAAGTAAATGTTGACTAAGTGTTTCACAATTTTTGTTTAATAGAAGATGGCACAGTGTCAGCCCATAGGATGGACAAATAAAAGGTAGAAGTGATAGCTTTAATAGCTAACTCATGGATAAAACTAGTGCAAGCTGTCAGGACAACAAACATCCCTTCTTCAGGTGGATTTTGCACCTAAGGGACAGCTGTGGTTCTGACTTTTAGGTTCAAGTCCCACCGGGCCCAACCCAATGGCCTTGACTGCTCAGGGCAGCACGCCAGATCAGCACCTGGATAGTTCCACTGCCTCAGAATGTGTTTGAACTACTACTGCTACATTGACTCCGCTGATCCACATCAGTCCTCACTAAAACCCCCACCAATTTGCTTCCTATTTAAGGCCGTTTCCTCCTGTCCTTTGCTGGATCAATTAGTTGGTATGGCTACTGTTACTCGTCGTATCCTGCTACTAGTACAAGCCCACAGTAATTGCAGCACAAAGAAACCTTTACATACACCTTAACACAGAGAAATCTGTGAGTATACATTTTATTGGGTGAATGAGAATCTCTAGTACACTGGGAAACTTCCGGGAGACGTGAGACGGTAGTGCCCCAGTGTACCGAGTGCACTGGGCAGAGAGACCGCTCTGCAAACCTCCGCTGTAGGCGTTGATCATTTGATCGAACTGCGCATATAATTCAGGCACCATGTGAGTGTGATTTTATCTATTCTACTGCAGATAAAGTGTTTTGCAGTCTATACTGTACTATGTCCGTTCTTCCTTACATCTTTTACATGCTTTGAGGATTCTACCATATGCTGTTCCTATACGTGATAACCCCACAGTAATTGCAGCACAAAGAAACCTTTACATACACCTTAACACACGAGAAATCTGTGAGTATACATTTTATTGGGTGAATGAGAATCTCTCCCAAGATCAAGGTTCAAGACATATTGCACAATTTGTACATGTTTTTTTATTACATGTTTTTGCGCTCCCTGATCTCTCTGGACATCTAAGAATCCCGTGGATTGAGAAAGAAATCCCCATCAAAGGTTGAGCAGCATCTTATTAAGTTGTTTGTGTCTTAATGTTATTTATATGCACTGAATCACTATTGAGTTGAGGTATTAGGCACTATTAAGCACCTATAAGGCTATTGGGTATAATAATTATTTTATGCCACTTTTATTATAATTAATATTTGCCGTATCCTTACTTATAGGATTATCACTAATTAAATTTAAGCGCTATTTGATAACACTTTTCGTTTCCACCTTTACCCTTTGCAAAGTACTTCAAATGAGTTCATATTTACCCGTACTCCGTTACAATATATATATATATATATATATATATATATATATATATATATATATTTATCCGCTGCCGCAACCAAAAGTATTATTAAAAGATGTACAGAGCCTCTGGTCTCTGTTTATTAAAGAAAACCTATGCACTTAACACACAAAAATCTGTTTGAAAATGTAATTTACTCTCTACAAGGCGTGCAACAGTTAAATCAGAGCTTAAAAGTATTACTTATTAAAGTTTGGCTTTAATATACAAAAATACAGTGTTTAGGTTACAGAAAAATATTATTACAAGAACATATAGTTATAATAAATGCAGACCGTTTCTTAAAATAAAAGAATAACTATACGCAGAAATCCCTTGACAGTACGTTACCACATGCCATAGGTTCTTCCCAGAGAGGTCACTAGAGTAGAAAAGATGAGAATTCACGTTTCTGATCCCAAAACACACCTCTGTTGAATTCTAACTTCATAACTCCAGGGCAAGACTTACAGTACAGCAGGGCCCCGCTTCTCGGCGCTCCGCTTTTCGGCGATCCGCCGATACGGCGGCACCGAGAAGGGAGCTCCCATGCTGGAGCCTAAGTCGCGCATGCGCAGAAAGGGCGGTTGGCCTGGCGCGCATGCGCAGAACGGAAAAAATTGCCGGTTTGCGCATGTACAGAACGGAAAATCGCCGGATCCGCTTTCCGGCGATTTTCACTATACGGCGGGCCCCTGGAACGGAACCCGCCGTATATCCGGGCCCTCCTGTATATACTATTCCTCTCTCATTGAAAACAACATAAGACCACCCCTATTATCAATCAGCCACTGACATTTGTACAACTTAAAAGAAAATAACCTTCCTTTGGACTCAATATAAAAGACTCATAACTTTGTTTCTATAATACTTAGACACACGCCATCGCCACTGTTGCATCTGTGTACTTAATATACACGCTGGTACATGAAATTTGACGACATCACTTCTATTTTTGCAGGAGAAACACCTTCGCACCTCCTAATCATCAAGTGTTTAGCATAATTTGCTTCATGTAATCGCAACAGTTACAAATATCTAGTTGCTAATCTTGCGAATTGCTATTAGGCCCAGAATTCCATATTTAATATCTTTTAAATATAATTATAATTATGAAAGGTAGGGCTAGTGACTAGCCCCTTGATACTCTGTAGAACCCTTACAAGAATATCTTTCAATGTATACTGTTTATTCTAGCATCAGGGAAGCCAAATTTCAATCCCATTCTCGCAGAATGGACTGGAAGGGGTATGGTCCTGAGGACCTGCAGAAAATGTCTATGTCCCGTGCCTCATAAGGAATTTCTCAGTACTTATCCTGACAATACCAAGATCTGGAGTGCCTGGAAGTCACCCTGTGAGGAGTGGAGTACCGTTAGGCCTGGCGGGACTTGAACCTGCTTTTCAGGGCAGCAGCTCTGGCAGCAAGCCAGATCAGCACCTGGATAGTTCCACTGCCTCAGAATGCCTATGAGCTAATGCTGCTCGACTCAGCTGATCCTCATCAACCCTCACTGATACCATCCCCTTGCTTCCAATTTAAGGCCAGCCTTTTCCTCCTGTCCTTTGCTGGATCAACTAGTTTGTTTGGCTGCTGTTACTCTTTGTATCCTGGAGGTACCAGACGAAGCTTATTGCGAAACATGTTGTTCCCTGCCGGAGCTCATTGAGAGAGGGACCCAGCACACTACAGGACGTCCGGTGCAGATCCCCTCTTCCGGTTCCGCTGCCGGACGCGCCAGTGGGAACAAGAACGGAGGAGGAGACCGTACAGGAGTGTACCGAGCGGCTGAGGCTGGGCCATTTTATCTGACATCAAGTGTGAGTGTAGTCCTTGTGTTTGCTTTATTTCATTTCATTGTGTCTTATTTTATTGTATTTCATTGTGTTATGGTTCACCACATGTTTGCATTTCATATGCTTATGTCTCCACTGTATACCCATTAAAGACCTTTTTTATTGTTGTTAACCCTTGTTGGCATACACTCCTTTTGGTCATCTGGGAAACGGGGAGAGGAGACACTCACACACTACACCCATCGGGGGATAATTCTGCTGAGACAACCCAGACACCATCCATACAGGACATCACCCTCTGAGGACAAGGACTCACATCAGGCCGTGTGAGTTTTATGTATATTGAGACTCCAGCATATGAGTCTGTAATCAATCCACTACAGTCAGCGTTGAGGGAGAGACACCACACAAGCCCGTGTGAGTCACTGAATCCATAATTTTATGTATTCTTTGATTAGTTAAAGTGGAAAACCAATTATCAACCCCTCCAGCATTATCCTCCTCCTTGCTTCCACACCCTGCCCTTACCCCCTCCCCCTTTCCCCACCCCCCCCCCCCCCCCCCCTCTTCCCCCATCCCCCACATGTGTATCTAATACACTGAGATTTTAATTCTTTTTTATTTCATTCGGTTCCATCGACATCGGGAGGCCCATGAGGTTTGCGCTGACTATCTTCACACTACAACTCTTTGTATCCTACCAGTGACCTGCCTGACCACTCTATCTACCTGCTGCCTGTCTTGACAAGTGCCTGTTTGACCAATCTACCTGCCTGCTGCCAGCCCTGTGCCTTCCTGACCCTGCACCTTCTCGATACTCCTGATCGTGTACTGCCAGCTCTGTCTAGCTCCTGCAATCCACCTTGCTACAGAGAGCCCGCAATGACGGGCCTGAGTTTGTTGGTCCACAGAACTGCAGGTGCATTGTTCATTGTATAGTAATTAATAACTATCACCCAGATAAATCGAAGTACTCTATCCCAGGCCCACCTGCCGTTGCCTGCCTGAAGTCTTCACTTGAGCTCTGGTCCAAACTGTAATTCTCCTGCGTGAGGGGGAGTGCTGAAGGGTGAGCTCGCCAGAGAAAAGGGCCAAGCCAAAAGTTAGTCCGCTCTCTAACCTTCCTCTGCATGGCTCCGGGTGTCTCCACTCTTCCCCCTCCTCCGTTGGGCTCCTGTTGCCCTGGCTCTCCCCTCTCCTTTGTCGGGTGTCTCAACTCTCCCCCCTCCCTTGTCGGGGCTACGTTGCTTGTTTTCTAGGGGGAGGTGGCATTCACTGCTCCAATGGACTATCCTGCACTTCCATTCACGTCCTGCGAGCAATCACGTGGTTGAGATCGAAAAGACCGATGTCACTCAGCTGCGGTCGGTCTTCTGACACCCAAAGGGTTAATAGGATGAGAATAAGTTCAACTGTCACTTTAAGGGAGATTTAATCTTTCTAAGGAGCCAATTACACAGGTTTACCAGCTTCGTTGCACTGACCATTTAAGGATCAGCATTATATAGTATGTCAGGGGTAGCCAACGCCAGTCCTCAAGGGCCACCAACAGGTCAGGTTATCAGGATATACCTGCTTCAGCACAGGTGGCTAAATCAGTGGCTGTGTCTTGGACTGAGCCACTGATGAGCCACCTGTGCTGAAGCAGGGGTATCCTTAAAACCTGACCTCGTAGTAGCCCATGAGGACTGGAGTTGGCCACCCCAGTTTACTATATGGTGTTTGGTGCAGGCACGTATGGGATTCCATACAGGCATTTTCCTTATTATTACTACCCATAACATGAGCGGAGTATCCAGGAGTAACACGAGCTTTTATTACCAGCCACAGCTCACCCAATCAAATCGATGCTCCGTTAAATCTGCTGCCGGGAAGTTGCCGTTTGCAGTGATCAGAGCCACAGAATATGTTTTGTCTTTAAAGAACAAACGTGTCCCTTTACTCAAGCAAATCACGTAAATATGGGCTAACGAGACAGATTAATCCTGAATCATATCGCTGAACGCACGTCTGGCCTTATACTCTCACAGGGTCTGATCTCAGCTGAGCGCCGGACTTTAGCACTTAGCAATGTCTAGCTTCTCCTTAATAACCTTTTTATCTGTGGAGGAGGAAAAATACAAACACTTGAAGTCACAATTTCTGTGCATTTTTATCATATTCATTGTTTAACAGAAGCTCTGTAAGTGTTCGGATTACTAATAATGCATTTCCTGGCGCTGCATCTGCTATGCAGGATTCTCATTTGCAGGCAACTCAGTATTCAGACAAATGTGGCAGGCCTTACCGTTTGTCTTGCCAAGGTCGCTTGCGGTCCCGCGACTGTGACGATCGTGGGCAGATTAACGCTGCAGAGATCCAATCCGGAACCATGGACCCCCTGCAACGCGATAGCGGCAGACACTATGTCTAGCGATGCGGCTGTTTGCCTTTTCAACCACGGTGCCGGGGACATTAAAGCTTGCTGCATCTGTACTTTTCCCACTACCCCCCGCCGTGCTACACTTTGCACTGCTACATCCCCCGCCGTGCTACACCTTGCACTACTACACCCCCCGCCGTGCTACACCTTGCACTGCTACACCCCCCGCCATGCTACACCTTGCACTGCTACACCCCCCCGTGCTACACTTTGCACTACTACACCCCCGCCGTGCTACACTTTGCACTACTACACCCCCCGCCGTGCTACACTTTGCACTACTACACCCCCGCCGTGCTACACTTTGCATACTACAATAACAACACCCCCCTCCGTGCTACACGTGCACTACACAAACGCATACACAAGACACCCCACAAAAGCCAGTCCGCCTACACTTTTGCACTACTACATAGAGTCTCAACAAAACAGCCCCCGCCGTCTATCAGCTTTCAACTACTAACGTCAACCCCCCCGCCGTGCTTGGCCCTTGCGACCTACTAAGCAGTCCACCCTCCGCCATGTACCCTTGCATCTGCTACAAACACAACTTACAGATACACGCCTCATTACATTACCTATTTTCTAGTTGTAACCTGTATAAGGCCCGAGTGGTGCCTATGCTAGCTATGATTTTCGGTAACAGCCTAAGCAGTCACCTCACGGAAAGAAGCCTGGTTGATCACGCGAGCTCGTAGCCCCCCCCCCGCTGCTACACCTTTGCACTACTACAACACCCCCCCGTGCTACCTTTGCACTACTACAACAACCCCCGCCGTGCTACCACTTTGCACTACTACACCCCCCGCCGTGCTACACTTTGCACTACTACAAACTACACCCCCCCCGTCTACACTTTGCACTACTACACACACCCCCGCCGTGCTACACTTGCACTACTACAACACCCCCGCCGTGCTACACTTTGCCTACTACAACAACACAAACCCCGCCGTGCTACACTTGCACTACTACAAAACCCCCGCCGTGCTACAACTTTGCATACTACTACACCCCCCGTGCTACACCTTGCACTACTACATACACCCCGCCGTGCTACACTTGCACTACTACACCCCCGCCCTGTGCTACACTTTGCACTGCTACACCCCCTGCCGTGCTACACTTTGCACTGCTAAACACCCCCGCCGTGCTACACTTTGCACTGCTACACCCCCGCCGTGCTACACTTGCACTACTACACCCCCGCCGTGCTACACTTTGCACTACTACACCCCCCGCCGTGCTACACCTTGCACTATACACCCCCGCCGTGCTAGCCCCTTGCACTACTACACCCCCGCGTTCACACCTTCACTACCTAACAAACCCCGCCGTGCTACACTTTTGCACTACTACACCCCCTGCCGTGCTACACCTTGCCTGCTACAAACACCCCCGTGCTACACTTTGCACTACTACACCCCCCGCCGTGCTACACCTTGCACTACTACAACCTCCCCCCCCGCCCAGCTACAATCAATCTCCCTCACCCATCTATTTATCTATCTCTGTCTACCTGCCTATCTATATGTCAGTCTGCTTATCATCTATCAGTTTGTCTATGTCTGTCTCGCTCTCTCTGGTACCCAGATCGTGTGAGGAGGAGTCAAAGACTGAGCCTCTGATTGAGCCACCCTGTGCTGAAGCAGGGACTGATTGAGCCGCCCTGTGCTGAAGCAGGGACTGATTGAGCCAACTGTGAAGCTGGGACTGATCGAGCTACCTGAGCTGAAGCTAGGATTGATTGAGCCATCTGTGCTGAAGCAGGCATATCCTGAAAACCTGACCTGTTGCGGGGCTTGCAGACTGGAGTTGAGCACCCCTGTTCCACAGCCCCACTGGGATAGTGGGTATAATAATGATAAAAGCAGGGCAGCACGACACTTTGGTGTTTCTAGTTTGCAATGTGTGGGTCTGGAAGTGATAAAACACGAGCCTCGGGGAGGAGATTAGGATACGATTATCTCCTTCAACATCAAACATGGGGGATTTACCCATTAGAAGCTGTGCTAGTAAACGGTTCCAATGCAGAGCGTACATTTGCAATGTTTCCTTTAAGAGGGGAACGTCATTTTCAAATATTTTAGGTCATTTCCCCCCCGTTTTATTATAAATGCTTTGTTATAAGCATTGGTCAATTGTATATATTGGTTTGTACTTCCGGTTTGGCATTATAAAAAGGGGTCTGCCTATAAGGACTTTAAGTAACCATCGGCCAGTATTCATTATTGATTGACATATATCTCTATTGTCTGAGTTTATCCCCCAATGATTGTAGACCTGAGCCCCTTTATAGTGGGGTATATAACTGCTTTATAGGGTTGCCAGGTGTCCAGTATTAAAACAGACTGTCCTGTAATGAGACACTCTGTCCAGTAAAAAATGAGAGATAATACTGGACATGTATGTGTATACCGATATTACCTCTCTGGGCATGTGTGTGTATACCGGTATTACCTCTCTGGGCGTGTATGTGTATACCGATATTACCTCTCTGGACGTGTATGTGTATACCGGTATTACCTCTCTGGACGTGTATGTGTATACCGGTATTACCTCTCTGGGTGTGTATGTGTATACCGGTATTACCTCTCTGGGTGTGTATGTGTATACCGGTATTACCTCTCTGGGTGTGTATGTGTATACCGGTATTACCTCTCTGGGTGTGTATGTGTATACCGGTATTACCTTCTCTGGGTGTGTATTTGTATACGTGGATTACCTCTCTGGGTGTGTATGTGTATACCGGTATTACCTCTCTGGGTGTGTATGTGTATACCGGTATTCAGTGTTCGACAAACCTATACATTTGCTCGCCCCGGGCAAGTGGATTTAACATCGTGGCGAGCCCCTATTGGCCCAAGCAGCACACGTTTGGTACTAGGTGGCGAGTAGATTTTTTTGTGTGGCGAGTAGATTTTTTGGTGATTTGTCGACCACTGCCGGTATTACCTCTCTGGGTGTGTATGTGTATACCGGCATTACCTCTCTGGGTGTGTATGTGTATACCGGTATTACCTCTCTGGGTGTGTATGTGTATACCAGTATTACCTCTCTGGACATAGTGACCTGACCGGCTTGGGGGGACCGCAGGATTTCCCTGAGCAGGGAGAGAGAAGGGCTGTTGCTAGGGTGGATGGGCAGCTTCCCCCATCCTAATTAGCTGCATTACCCAGCAGCAGCCAATCAGTTGGAGGTGTCAGAAGCCTGGGAGTGGGGCCAAGGAGAGGAGGAAACAGCGTGAAGCAGAGGTGTGTGTGTTTCCATTTCTCTCTCCCTCCCTCTCCCCCAGCATAAACACTATCCATAAACCCAGGAAACCTGCACCATCGCTGTGTGTTTATACAGCTATGCAGAAAATGAAATACTAATTGGTTAAAACACAAAATAGAAGCTCAATATGAGGGTAAGTGCTACAGACACATAAGGAACCATTGCTCCAATAAGCTTGCGATCTAAGGGCTGTTCTATAGTGTGTGTGGCCGTGCGCGCGCGCATGCCTGTGTGAAGGCGCGTGCCGCACACGTTTTGTGTATCTACTGTGCGCGACTGTGTGTGTGTGTATGTGTATGCATGTGTATGTATATGTGTGTGTATATATGTGTATGCGTGTATGTGTGTATATATGTGTGTGTGTGTATGCATGTGTGTGTATATATGTGTATATATGTGTATGTGTATGTGTATGCGTGTTTTAAAATAAATAAATTAAACCTGAAATAATTTTTTGTTGATACGTTGTACATACATACACACTCATATACTTACATTTTCAGCAGCGGTAGCGACGCGATTTCTATCTTTTTTCTTCTTTCCCACTGTCAGCCGGTTCTACTCTCCTTGCCGTGCGCGCGCACGGCGCCATTATAGAAAGGCTGACTAATGTCAGCCAACTAAAACCCCGCGCGCGCATGGCGTAGCACGCACCCGGCACAATAGAACAGGCCTAAGGCCGCATCCATGCTGCCTGCGCACGTGCTGCGCAATCAAACACACTAGGTGAATGAGAGCGTTTATAGTGCACGCGCACGTGAGCGTCGGCAGTAGCTAAGCTTGGAGAGACACAAAAATTGACTTTGTAGCACAACGGCAGGATTACGTGAACGGTTCGCCCAATGAGGTGCCCCCACGCCATGCCACCCCCGTCGCGTCTGCCTACAGGACTGAAATCTCTCCTGCTGCAGGTGTGCGTGACGCCACGTGAACGCTCTCACGCGCACACACACTAAGACTGGAGCCATGGTGCTTTCGCCCGCGTGGAGGCGCGCGCGGCCGTGACGTCACCCGCGTGAAGCGGGTGCGTTTTGTGGCCAGTGGAGACGCGCCGTGCCACACCGTGGGGGGCGTGCCTAGGGGCGTAAAGGAGCTGGTTTGCCTTCATTGGGCGAACCGCTCACGTGACCGGCCTGTCGCGCCAAGAAATCAGTTTCAACTGATTTCTTGCGTAACGCGCGCCCCCTCCTGCCCGCCGCATGGACGCGACCACTGCCTTAAGGCAATCTGAGCGCTCATCGTGCGGACGCCTCCGCGCGGTCTGCGGCACCATGGCCCCAGCCTAACCATGGACTCGGCCTAAGCAGTGCACAGAGAGACATGTAACTGCCTGCAGCCACCATTCCTACACAGTGTTTCCCAGGACAATGCACGCCAAGCTGATCCAGCACCCAAAGAGTTAAATATCCAGCATTAATCAGGCAAAGTCCTACATGCCTGATACCCACATATGTCTGTGAGTTATTTAATTGTATTACCTGTATTATTAGTAAGACTGTTTGGCAGCACGCACTTTCCGCTGACATGTTTCAGGTGAATCTGAAAGATAGCGTCATCCGGACAGACCCGCAGAAAAGGATTGTTTCCCAGAGCTGGAAAACCTGCCACGCTTGTGAGTGTATCCACTATTCATCTGTTCTGGAAATACTGTTTTTAAACTTCATTGCACTATTTAGTATTTTTCTCTGTGTTTATCTTTACTCATAAACCCCAGGAGGATTTGCACTCCGTTCCACATGTGCAAAGCTTAAGATGCTCTGGAAAGCCACGAAACAGGAGCAGCCTTCCACTGGGGTTGTATACATGTCTTACATTCAGCACTATATATATATATATATGATTTGTGACGCCCCTTGCGCTTGCTCTGTTTGCATTCATTAGGCAAAGTTCTCTTCCCAATTATCACTGGCAAAGTGGCACAATTAGTAATACTGGCTTCTTCCGTGAAACAATCCCTACTCTTTGCTGAATATTGCTGTGGTGGAGCTGAGACTGTGCAGGTACCGGCCGTGACACCCGGTGCTGGAGATTCTTCTCATATCAGCAGGTTCTGGGTCACGCTGTCAGTGTACTTGAATAAAACAGCACAAAAAGAGACTGGTTTTACTGGGGCCCACACTGCCACCTGGTGGAGAGTTGCAGCAGTTGACAGCACATTAGTTGTATATTAATACTATTCTTACAATAATAATCCTACCTATTACAGTTATTAACAAGTACTGTTATAATGACTCTTATTATTCACATTATTACCCAATAATAATAATAATAATATCAATGGCTTTTAATTGCAAAGTGGTTTGGTGTTATACTTTAGAACAAAGGTGCTAAACTCCAGTTCTCAAGACCCCCTTCAACAGGTCAGGTTTTAAGTTCTGGCCTTAGTTCGCGCGCCATCCGGGGGCGTGTCGGGGGCGGGCCAGTGACGTCACCGGCCCTGCGCTCCCATGAACGCTCAAACTAAAAATTTGATAAGACCTACGCCTCTGCACGCCAGCGCAAGCGTGCGCGAGCCCCTGGTAAAGCCCCCCTCATTGCGACTGCAGGGGCTCACTGACAAGCGTCAGCACGGGTCAGCGCCTAGGCGCTGACCCTGGACTCAGCCTAAGGGCTGTTCTATACAGCGTGCGGTCGCGCGTGCCGCATGCTTTCTGTGAAGTATGTGTGTGTGTGTGTGTGTGTGTGTGTGTGTGTGTGTGGGTTTGTGTGTGTGTGTTGTGTGTGTGTGGGTGTGTGTTGTGTGTGTGTGTGTGTGTGTGTGTGTGTTGTGTGTGGATTATTATTTATTTTAAAAAATTGTTTAAAATAAAAAATTATTAGATTAGCGCGACACACAAATACACACACCCACACCACCCACACCACACACACACACACACACAACACACAGCCACACACACACACACACACACACACACATACATACATATATACACACACACACATATATACATACATCTTCGCTGCTGTCTGTCGGCTCCCCTCTCCCTGCCGTGCGCGCGCGCGGCCCTTCTATAGAAAGGCTGACTCACGTCAGCCAACTAAAAATCTGCACGCGCGCCCGGCGTAGCACGCGCCCGGCACTATGGCCTCGGACATGGTCAAAAAGACCGTGCTGAGGCGCGCTGAGGGGAAACATTATCCCTATCAGCACGGCTTTAGACGGCACTTCCGCAGGCGTGCGGAGGCGTGTGGAAATGCAGGAGACAGGCAAGTTTAAATTTTGCCGCTCATGCAAGCGCAGGGCCGGTCACGTGACAGCCAGAAGCCAATCGGAGTCCGTGACGTCGGCGCCGCGACGTGGCGCCCTAGCCCCGCCTCCATGCCCGCCTCCCGCCCAGCTCCCACCCGGCACACAAGCGCGCTCGCTGACGCTCATGCAGGGACAAGAAAAATCTCCTGCGTGAGCAGGAGAGCATGAGCGTCAGCGCTGCCCAGCGCCGCTCCCTGCACCATGTCCCAGGCCATAGAACGTGCCTTAGTAGAAGTCAGGATTAGCAGCATATATTTCAATGCTGCATAAAGCAAAGAAAAGACATGTAATATGTGATATACACGGGGTCTTACTACTTCTGCTCTGAGCCACAGATGTCCGACCACGTGAGCTGGAACGGGTGAGGATCATTAGATTTTTCAGTGACAATTTATTCTCTGTATTGATTCTCCCAGCTCTATAGTTACCTAAAGCAGAGCGGAGGCAGCGAGAGGGTTTCACGTTTGTTAAGGCATGAAATGAAAAGCAGATGTGCCAGACTGAACTTTCTGCAGGCAAACTGCAAATGTTTTCACAACGTGACTCTGCTACAATACTTGTCAAACAGCTGAATGCAGAAAGCTGCCAGACCGCAGGTTTCTAATCTTTTCTTACATATTAACTGGAGACATTGAGGCTGAAAATCCCACAGCCAGCGTGGAAGCTGTTAATACGGATTTGGGGGGTTGTCCCATTAGCTCTAAAGAGGTAGAAAGAGAAAAATGCAACTCGGACCTTTTCAGAAATTGGCGCTAAAGACCAGTTGCCCAGAGGTACAAAGTGACACAGTGCGCCAGGCACTGTACCCCAGAGGTACAAAGTGACAAAGTGTGCCAGGCACTGTACCCCAGAGGTACAAAGTGACAGTGTGTCAGGCACTGTGCCCCAGAGGTACAAAGTGACACAGTGTGTCAGGCACTGTACCCCAGAGGTACAAAGTGACACAGTGTGCCAGGCACTGTACCCCAGAGGTATAAAGTGACACAGTGTGCCAGGCACTGTACCCCACAGGTACAAAGTGACACAGTGCGCCAGGCACTGTACCCCAGAGATACAAAATGACACAGTGCGCCAGGCACTGTACCACAGAGGTACAAAGTGACACAGTGCGCCAGGCACTGTACCCCAGAGGTACAAAGTGACACAGTGCGCCAGGCACTGTACCACAGAGGTACAAAGTGACACACTGCTCCAGGCACTGTACCACAGAGGTACAAAATGACACAGTGCGCCAGGCACTGTACCCCAGAGATACAAAATGACACAGTGCGCCAGGCACCGTACCCCAGAGGTACAAAGTGACAGTGCGCCAGGCACTGTACCCCATTTATCCCTGAAGAAGTAGCTACGAAACGCGTAGGATTATTCTTTGTTTTAAACTGGTACCTTTTAAACCTCCCTTAACAATCCTGTTAACCATCCTACAAGGTAGTTATCAGGCTATTTTTCTGTGCACCATTCTCAAGTTACACCGCCCGGGTGTATACTGCTGGAGATACGCCTCCCGCGTGACGTCACACGGATGCGCGGACACTGAGGTGAACCGTCACTGCCAGCCGTCGGTCATCTCGACCGGGACGTGAACACCTCCCTGTGTTCCCCTGCTATTGACGCATTGGCAAGCGGTCACAGAGACTTTCCTCAATCACACACATAGTGTGTTTTATCGGACTGAGGACTCTTTCCACCAACGTCACGTGTGTGACCCAGACGACAACGAAGTGCCTGCTATACTCGATCCTCAGACGATCTGGATGCTGGTTACAGGCTGCAGTCACCGTGAGAGACCCAGACGACATCTGGAAACTGCGGGAGACTACGTACCAGAGAGATCTCCTTCCATTCCCACCCTGATGCCAGCTGTGTGGTAAATTTGTGTATTGATACACGTACATGCAAATGTTCTTTTACATTGATGTACGCAGAATACTTACCCCTTTTTTATACTAAACACGTTTTTGATATACTTCACTATTTGCGTTTTGCGCTTTTTTCTTGTCTTTTAACTGTACCCCAGATATGCAAAATGACACAGTGCGCCAGGCACTGTACCCCAGAAGTAAAAAATGACACAGTGCGCCAGGCACTGTACCCCAGAAGTAAAAAATTACACAGTGCGTCAGGCACTGTACCCCAGAGATACAAAGTGACAGTGCGCCAGGCACTGTACCCCACAGGTACAAAGTGACACACTGCTCCAGGCACTGTACCCCAGAAGTAAAAAATGACACAGTGCGTCAGGCACTGTACCCCAGTGATGCAAACTGGGAGTGTGATATGCACATGATGCTGTACCTACGTTATACACTTGGGAGTGTGATATACACACGGTACATATAAACTTGAAGATGTGATATACACATACATAGACAGTGATGAGTACGATATACACTTACTGTACATAAACACTATTGAGTTTAATATACACACAATACATATACACAAGTGTGTTGATATACACATAAATATACAGTGCTGAGTGCGATATACACTTACTGTACACACACACTTTGAAGTGTGATATACACATACATAAACAGTGCTGAGTGTGATATGTATGTACATATACACACAAACACACTGTACATTTGATATTGCTACCTTGTTATTCAGTAATGATCTCACATTAGTCACATTGACGGTGTGGGACCATCTTCATGTCCCGTCTGACCCCAGGAATAGAACCTGCTACTTGTTCTTTAACAGGTCACGCGCGTTGTCCGTGATTCACATCACTTCTTCCATTAGCCTGATTTGCCACTAATCTTCCCCAGTTTATATTTGGGTGTGTCTAGGTTTCTCTGTCAAACCAAATTTACTTAAAGCGGCTATTTTCTTTCCAGTGGAGAAATGAAAAAGTCCTGAGCAAACTCTCTTAGTTTCTACGCTTCTTTGCACCGCCATATATCTCACCTCTGATCTCTTGTTACACTCCTCTGCACCTCCGTATATCTCACCTCTAATCTATCATTACACTCCTCTCACCTCCATATATCTCACCTCTGATCTCTTGTTACACTCCTCTGCACCTCCGTATATCTCACCTCTAATCTATCATTACACTCCTCTCACCTCCATATATCTCACCTCTGATCTCTTGTTACACTACTCTGAACCTCCGTATATCTCACCTCTGATCTCTTGTTATACACTACTCTGAACCTCCGTATATCTCACCTCTGATCTCTTGTTACACTACTCTGAACCTCAGTATATCTCACCTCTGATCTCACCACTACTCACCTCATGCTCAACCCAAGGTTGCCTCATCTTTGCACCTTCAACCTCTACAACCCTCTCCCGTCTTAAACCTTTTCCCCCTAATCTCTCCCTACCTAAGGAACACTCTTCCCTCCAATATTCATTAAGCACCTTCACTTTCCACATTCAAAACCGAGCTGAAAATCCAACTCTTAAGAGAAGCATCTCATTAAATGTTCTATGCCTACATTATCACTCAAGATACCCTTAACACATGCAACATGGGAAGAACACGCTGAGCATGTAACACATAGAGCTACAGACGCACACAGCATGGGAAGAACACGCAGAGCATAAAATGCAGACACTGGAACACACAGCATGGGAAAAACACGCAGAGCATAACATGCAGAGACACTGGAACACAGCATGGGAAGAAAACGCAGAGCAAAACATGCAGACACGAACACACAGCATGGAAGAACACGCAGACATTACATGCTGAGATACAGGAGCAACGCACATGGGAAAAGCACCGCAAAGCATAACATGCAGACACTGGAACACACAGAATGGGAAGAACACGCAGAGCATTACAATGCAGAGATACAGGAGCACGCAGCATGGGAAGAAACACGCAAAGCATAACATGCAGACACTGGAACACACAGAATGGGAAGAACACGCAGAGCATTACTTCTGAATACATGAGCACCAGCATGGGAAGAACACAGCAAAGCATAACATGCAGACACTGGAACACACAGAATGGGAAAGAAACCCGCAGATAAAACATAACGAATCAAAACACACACAGAATGGGAAGAACCACCAAGCATACATGCAGAGACACGAACACACGCATGAAGAACACGCAGAGCATACATGCAAGACACTGGAACACACAGCATGGGAAGAACACGCAGAGCATTACATGTTGAGATACAGGAGCACGCAGCATGAGAACACAACAAAGCATCCATGCAGAGACACTGGAACATAGCATGGGAAGAAACACCAGAGCTAACATGCCAAGACACGGGAACCACCACATGGGAAGAACACGCAAGCATAATATGCAGACACTGGAACACACAGGATGGGAGAACACGCGAGCATAAAATGCAAGACACTGGAACACACAGCATGGAAGAAACACGCAAAGCATAATATGCAGACACTGGAACACACAGCATGGAAGAACACCAGAGCAAACATGCAAGACACTGGAACCCACAGCATGGGAAGAACACAAAGCATAATATGCAGACACTGGAACACACAGCATGGGAAGAACACCAAAGCATAACATGCAGAACACTGGAACACAGCATGGGAAGAAAACGCAGAGCATAACATGCAGAGACACTGAACACACAGCATGAAGAACACAACAGAGCATTACATGCTGAGATACAGGAGCACACAGCATGGGAAGAACACGAAAATACAACATGCAGAGGTACAGGAACACTATGAGGGGAACAAACAGTGCATATATGCAGAGATCCAGCAGGGGAAGAACACACAGAGCATAACATGCAGTGGTAAAGGAACCGCAGCATGTGAAAAACACTCAAGCAACATGCGAGATACAGTAACATGCAGCATCAGACTGACACAGGCCAGTCATGGGCCCTACAGAAATATGTAATAGCCTATATGACCACTCACTGCCTCTTAACCCTTCCAGTGCTGTGGAGTCAAGTTAATAAATTATCAGGAATCTACATTTCCACTTGCATTAAGAAGAAATACAGTATAGTAATCGTACATATTATTATCAGTGGACTATAAATGGTTATCATTAATTACTGTTGTATATACTATGCTTATCATTTATTTAGACACTGCAACTATATCCCACAGCAGATAAAGATTAATAAACAGGGGTCTCAAACTCAGTCCTCAAGGCCACCAACAGACCAGGTTTTATGAATATCGCAGGCTTCAGCACAGGTGCCTCAATGAGTGGGCCTTCGACTGAGCCACTGATTAAACCACCTGTGCTGAAGCAGGATATCCATACAAACTGGCCTGTTTGTGGCCCTTGAGGACTGAGTTTGAGACCCCTGATCTAAAGTAACAACAAGTATAATAACAGTTTTATCCTGTGCATAGAAAGGGATGTCAGTATGTCGTGTGACCCCAGCGCACAATCAAACTCTACCAGAATCTGGGATCCTTCCTGAGACTCCCGCACAGTGAGCTATTATAAATGATATTTCCTCTAAATAGAAGAAGCTTTGAGAACCGTGAAGAGATAATCAGTATCATTATAACATACAGCATTGTAATTCCTGCGCGTTAACCCCTCCCAGCCTTTGTCACTGCCCTGCCGGCTTCAGTAGCCCATGTCTCAACATGAGCCCAGAAGAACCTGGATTCCACCTTTCTGATACAGCAAATATAAATACAGGCATACCCCGCTTTAAGGACACTCACTTTAAGTACACTCCGAGTAAGTACATGTCGCCCAATACAAACGGCAGCTCGGGCATGCGGCTGCCAGCACGTCCTGAACAGCACTAAC